>JANKKI010000529.1:335000-393069 GCA_025175665.1 Cinchona pubescens | reverse complement strand
TTTGATCTATAGGATAGAGTAAGATTTATGGATGTCTTTTATGTGATAAAACTTACAGAACTAAAAAGACGAGAAAAAAGAAATTATTTGGATATTTGGGAACCAAAAGCAGTACTCAACAGTTAAATATGGTAACGTTCTTTGCTAGATTCGAAAGTAGAACCAAGAAACTAAAATATAATGAGGTAATTGACAAAGACAAGGCTGATTGACCATGACCCTGCAGATACTGTCAACCAGACTATTGCAGTGCTTGATCCTGCACTTTCTTTTTCTCTTCATCTCATCAGGGACGAATTTATTATTTCTTGCACTAGACTATCATGCATTCTGTCTGACATTGATTCAAAATATATACAACCTTTTTAGTTCTAGTATTTATCTATGCATCTATATAGCTTATCAACACTTGATATTTTGCTCGTGTTTGTTCCTAGATAATCTTGGATGTCACACAAGTAATATGGCTGCGGTAGAAGTTGGCGGAGGACCATGGTTCAACTCATGGAAAGGCAAGACAGATACACCAGAAATTGTTAGCCGTGCTCTTACAGTTCCAGTTGATGTAGAGGGATTTTTACATCTGGTCCCTCTGCTAAAACCCCCTGGTCTATAGCAAAGTAGAGGGATGTGCTTATTTATGAATCAAGGAAATGAAAAGCTATGTAGCTGCTTTCGTTGAATAGGGTTTTCCCATGCAAGACTCATTATCTTGATAGCAAGGTTTATTCTATTATAACTTCTATAGGTTACAATTGCCGCTAATAAATCACAAATAGAAATATAACAGGGACTAATTGCTCAAATAGTCTCAAAGTTTAACAAAAGAAATCTTCATTCTGGTCTCGAAAATGTAAATTGAGACATTTTAGGGTTTTTGGTTGGGCTGAAATATGTTTTAGGAAAATTTTTTCAGAATTTTTTTTGTCGCTAAACATTTCTATTTGGCTGAAAATAATTATTACGAAAGTATTGAGCAGATTTTTTGAATAATTCAGAAGTGATTAAACTTCAAATAACTACTTTTTAAACTATAATTATTATTGTTTTGAATTTTTCTCCATTTATTTTCTTTTCGTTGTAGGATCCTACTAGTATAACTATCATTGTGTATATTTTATCTTTATATTATCTTATAATTTAAATTTATATAAAATTAATATTTTATTAATCACAATTATTTGTAAAGTATTTTTTTAGAAAAAATTATACGAATAGTCTCTCGAATATTTAAAAAATATTTTTTAGTCTGGTTATAAAATGATGAAGTTTTAGTCACAATTCATATATAATTTAATTCAATGGTTTTGGTCCTTTATAACAATTTTGATGGTATTTTAGCTAGAAAAAACCATTGGAATTGTGACAAAGGACTAAAGACATATGTTTAAATTTTTTTGAGAGACTAAAATTCATCATTCCACATTTAAGGGATTAAAATAATTTTATTTTAATATTCAATGGATTATTTACGATTTTCTCTATAGAAAAAGGAAGTCTCTGAAAGAAAGCTCTTATAATTTATGAGTTCTTGAATCGTATTTCCATTGATTTGGTAAAACTCAAAATATATAACATAGAGAAAGAAATTAGTATCATAATCAAACAAAACGAAGTGAAAAATTAATTGTTTGTCCAATATTATAAAATATTTTTGTTTTTCTGTCTTTTCTTTGGAAAAACGCAATGTATATATAAGTTTTATAACTATGAACTCTGCCCCGTTTTTTCATTTTAATCGTGGCTTTGATTTGGTGCACAATAATTAAGAAAATTATTATATTGTTTTAATTTTATAAAAGATATTCCAAAATAACTGAATTATCATTTTACATTAATATCTTCAACTATATAATATCATTTAATATTTGCTTAGATTTTAAAGTGACATATAATTTGGCACAAGACAAAATGCTTAAAATGACAGATAAAAAAATGAAGGAACTATCTAGGACATAAAAGTAATGTCTCAATACTTGAAAAAGATATATAAATGTAGCTGCTCAATTAATTTAAGCCAATTATCAGTCTCTATCTCTATGTCTCTTAATATTAATTTTGTTTTTCTAATATATATGTCTGTGTAGTCTTTCGAATATTCAAAAAAAATTTTAGTCTCTCGAATATAAAATGATAATTTTTGCTCCGTCAGAAAATCTGAACATATGCTTTTGGTCTTTTATCACAATTTCAGTGGCATTTACTATATATATATATAGTCCCTTGAATATTTAAAAGAAAAATTTGGTCCCTCAAATATCAACTAATGAGTTTTACTTCATCAGAAAAATATAAACGTATGGTTTAATCCTTTATCACAATTCCCGTGGCCCAAAATACCATCAAAATTGCGAAAAATAGACCATAAATATGTGTTTAGATTTTTTGAGAAACTAAAATTCATCATTTTATATTAGAGAGAATAAAAAAATTTCTAAATATTCGAAACTATTTGTACGATTTCTCCCATTTCAGTTATAATAAGTCTTTTTAACTCATATTATAATAAAATCAAAGATGAAAACAATAAAAATCTGTATTTTAAAATATTTTTATTTTGTTATCCAAATACTAAAAAATTGTATAAAAAATACATTTTTTCATGTAAAATATTGTTATAAACAGTTTGCATCCATCTAGAGTGTTGATTATTTATTTAAACCTTGTCTTGACTTACAACTTCAATCAAAATAAGATCGTCAGCCATTCTTTTTTTTCAGAAGTTTTGTAAGCTTTAATTACCATTGAAGGTGAATTAAACAAAACTATTATTGTCTTATCTGGGTGGATTTGTTCTTCGTTTAGTCGCAGACTGAGGTTCGCTATCTTTGAGGACTATTGATATAAATTAATAATATTCGTGGGGTTAAATTACTTGATTTTGAACCAGATCTTCAACTACTCCAATTCTTTTACTACAATTTTAGAGAGCGTTGCAACAACCTGGTCACCAATTATCATGATCTTCATCCTTCCAAATCAGCCATCAAACTCTTTTGAAAATAGACAGAAATCATATGTATATTGAAGAAATAGAAAAATTCTACAGTTCAGGTAAAAGTATCTCATTGATTATAATTTTAATATTTATATAATATAATATTTTATATTTTAAAGATTTACATTATATAAATATTTAAAATCAACTAAATAATTCTCCCGCTTTCCCAAAATGATTATATCATTTGAAAACAAATGTGGGCACCAAAAGACTAGAATAGCCAGTTTGAAGGGATATACGTTTGCCACGGACCAAAAATAAATAAATCAAAGAATTGTCATATTCTACAAGATCCACATCACCCACGTGGAAAGTTGATTACATCCCAACTTTATCTTTGTAATTATTGTTAATCACATCAAGTAAATTGGTCTTGTCAACAATCAAAATTAAAGACAAATTATCAACGTGTTCATTACTTTAGAAAAGTAAATTTTCACTTACTCGGAAGTATTAATAAATTATGTTCCTGTCCGAGGGGTAAGTGGAGATGGAGGTCCACTGGACATCATACATAGGAAATTTATGTGCAGTTTAAATTTTTCCTTAGAAAGACGTAAAGGAGTAAGGAGGGAAATGTTAAGCTACCAAATTAACTTTAATATAATGACAATTAACGTTATTATAATTTGAATCCTTCATATTTATTCATCAAAAATATAAATTAAAAATTAGATGATGAACTATATTTGAATCCATAAGAATTTATGTGATTCTTGAATACTCGGATATGATTTTTAAACCTACGGATTTGATTCTTGAATATTGTTGTTATTGGTTTTCCAAATTATTAAATATGTATTTTAAAATACGTTCTCACAATGTCTCTTATATGTCAAAAAAAGTAATGTACGCAGAATTTGGGGACCATAACGTATATATAAAGAAACTTTCCTTATTCTCCAAGTTTTGCCTATTATAAAATAGGAAATAAAATTTTAGAATATCTACACATAAGTCCATACCAATTAGATGATTTAGACCCACTTATCTTTAAATCACATTAGATCACTTTAATAAACTGGGTATTTTAATTATGATAACATATAATACAAATTAATATATATATATAAATGTCTAAAATCTAACATTCTCCCACTTGGATTACATATATATTATTGCATAAAATCTTATAAGTTCAAAACCTTTAGCCATCATAACCATAGTTATCCTCGAACAATTTCGTCCATTAATTATGTCAATATAGGATCAAGACGATTTTCATTACATTAATCGTAACCAAAACCAAAATAGTTACGTACATCAACACAACCAAATGACATAGATCAAATATGGTGTGTAGCATGAAAATTACATGTAATGTGATCTTAAACATGCCTATTTCTAACTAATCCAACTTTATTTTTTATAGAGATCAAATTGGAATTGAAATCAGAATAAAATGTAAATCGAATACTTTATTTCTGAAATTGAATTCTTTATTTCTGCAGAAAATATCTGTAACCATAAGATGTGTATTAAAAATAAAAGAATATATAAATTGAATACAAACTCCCACTAATTTGATCACTGAATATTCTCAAAAAACATAACACTCATTTGAGCAGTGTGCTCATAAAAAACTTTGGGTGATAATCTTTTAGTAAGCGGATCCGCAATTATGAAATTCGTGCCAATATACTCTATGGACACCCGTCACTCTGAACTCTTTTTTTAACAACTGGGAATTTGATGTTTATATGTTTAGATTTTGTTGAGCTCCAATTATTGTTATAATATAAAAATTGCTGATTTATTGTCACAAAATAATTTAAGTATTCTTTCAATACTATTCATAATTCACAGTCTTGTGACAAAATTTTGTAACCATATTCCATGATTGGATGCCTCATAACATGCTATAAATTCAGCTGTCATGGTGGAAAGAGTTATGAGTGTTTGTTTAACACTTTTCTAAGAGATAACTCCACCAGCAAGCAAATAAATATAGCTCAAAGTGAATTTATGACTGTCTTAGCATCCAGCAAAATCAGAGTTAGAATACCCAATAATCTCTAATTTATCCGATTTCCCATATGTGTGAGCATGTAATGTTTTGCTCTCTGAAGATACCGATGACCCTTTTAGCTGCTATCCAATGAATCATTTTCAGATTGCTTAAATATCTGCATAACATTTCAATAATATACGCAATATCCGGACACGTACAAATTTGAGCATATATCAAACTTCCTACTGCTGAAGCATAGGGAATCTTTTGCATTTCTTACTTTCAAAATCATTCTTAGAGTATTGAGCGAGATAAAATTTCTCCCTTAGCAATAGGGGGATCTCTTGGTTTATTATCCTACATGCCAAATCTCTTAAGTACCTTATCGATATAACTCTTTGTGATAATCTAAAAATATTTTGAGAGCGGTTTCGATGTATCTGAATCCTTAATACAAAAGAGGTGTCCCCAAGATTTTTTATCTCAAAATTTTGTGTTAGAAATCTCTTGATTTCGTGCAATAAGCCTATATCGTTACTAGCAAACAGTATGTCATTGACATATAAAATTAGAAAAATATGCTTACTCCCACTAAGTAAATTTGTAGTATATACAATTATCAACCAAATTTACTCAAAATCAAACGAGATAATAATTTGATTAAATTTATGATACTATTGATAAGAAGTTTGCTTGATCCTATAAATGAATTTCTTTAATTTATAAACCATATTCTTTGCATATTTGGACACAAAAATTTTCGGTTGGGCCATATAGATGATCTCATCAATGTCACAATTGAGAAACGCAGTTTTGACATCCATCTGATGTAACTTAAGGTCAAAATGTGCCACCGAAACCATTATTTCCCTGAAAGAGTCCTTCATTAATATTAGAGAGAAAGTCTCTTTATAATCAATGCCTTCCTTTTGAGTAAAATCATTTACAACAAGACGTACCTTATATCTCTCTACATTATCCTTCGAATCCCTTTTGGTTTTAAATATACATTTGCAACTAATGGATTTCACACCTTCAATTAGTGTGACGAGTTTCCAAATGTCATTGTCTTTCATAGATTTAATTTCCTCATTTATAGCATCAATCGAAGGTACTTTTGATAATTAGCACTATGCATGATTTGATGAAAGTTGATTGGATCATCTTCTACCAATCCAATGTCATTCTTATGTTCTTGAAGAAATGCAATATAATCATCCAAAATTGCATTACTTCTTTCTCTATTGGATCTCCTTAATGGTATTTGCTCTTGAAGTTGTTAAGTTTGTTCGTGTTGTTCTAGACGGGAAAGATTATTAACATTGTCTTGTAGTACTGGTATTGCTTCTTGAATAATGTCAAGAATAGAAGGCTGATCACTGTCAATAATAATTGTAAGAAGAGAAATAGATTCCTCTTTAAAGACAAAATCTCTAACTTTATCTCCTCCCAAACTCAATATCCTCAAAGAACTGGATATTTCTCATCTCAAAGAAAGATCTGGATGTTAGATCATAAAATTTATATCCCCGAGACCGTTTAGAATAACCAACAAAATAAGTGTTGACCGTTTTCGAGTCCAGTTTCTTTTCATTTGGCTTATAAGATCTTGTCTCAAGGCTGGACATCCACAAATATGTAAATATTTTATACTAGACGTTTTGTCAATCCATAGTTTATAGGGGATTTTGGTCGTTACCTTAGTTAAAATTCTATTAAGGATATAACCTGCAGTCTTTAATGCCTCTCCCCAGAGTGAATCCAGTAAAATTATATGACTAATCATATTTTTTACCATATCCTTTAAAGTTCTGTTTCGTCTTTCAACAATACTATTCATGTTAGGAGATCCTAACATAGTGTACCGTGGGACGATTCTACACTCATCTAGGAATTTAACAAAAGGTCTTAGACGTTATTCATCTAATCCGCCATATCTACTATAGTATTCACCACTATAGTCAGACTGACAGTCTTAATTCTTTTACCAAGTTGGTTCTCAACTTCAACTTTAAAAGTTTTGAACATATCGAGTGACTAAAACTTCTCATGAATTAGATAAATGTGTCATAATTAAAAAAAAAAAAGTCTATAAATGTAATAAAATATTGTTGATCATGCTAAAAAATCGTAAAGAAATGGCCCACAAATATCCATATGTATTACTTTTAAGACGTCCGAAGATCTATTGGCACCAAATCTCCTTATGTTTGTTTGTTTCCCCTTAATACACTCAACGCAGATTTGAAAATTTGACAAATCAAGAGGATCAATAATTCCATTTGACACAAGTCTTTCAATTCTTTGTTTAGATATATGTCCTAAACACTTGTGCCAAAGTAAAGCAGAATTCTCATTGATAAATTTGTGTTAGGACTACGTGAACTTATATGCAAGGTTTCATTATACGAAACAATAGTTTCGAGTAAATAAATGTCATCATGAGAAGACAAAAAATTAGTACTAATAATATTTGAAATAAAAAAAAGACTACATTGACTATTTCTAGATGAACAAAAGTAACCGAATTTGTCCAAAACAGAAATAGAAACCAAATTTTATCTAAAAGACAGTACAACATATGTCTATTTCAAATCTAAATAATAACCAATTTTTAATAATAACCTAAAAATTCCTATTGCTTCAATCTTTAACTGGTTTGTCATAGTCCACATAGATGAATCTTTCAACATCATTCAACTTTCGGTAATTCAACCCTACATAGACACACTTATGTGAGTAGTAGCACCAGAATCTATCCACCAAGTGTGTCTAGGTATTGAAGCTAAATTAATTTCAGAACAAACCAAAGCGAGAAGCATATATTTTTTTGCACGCCAAGCGTTATATTTTGTACAGTCCTTCTTTATGTGTCTAGAATTCTTACAAAAGTAACAACCAAATTCTTCAATTTGTTTCTTTTGTTGTTTTTTTCGAAATGGACCACCCCCAGCTTCTTTATCATTTTTTCTTTTCTTGTTTTTGTCCTAAATCTAGGTACTTACCAAGTGAACACTTCCAATCTTTTCTTACTTCAATCTAAGAATTTCTTTATACAATGAGAATTAGTTCATTTGAGATATTTATCTTTTTGACAGTTATAACTGACCTTAAATTGACTGAATTGTGCAGGAACGGAGATCAAAACCAAATGTACGAATAAGCAAGTTCTCAGACAACTCTAACTTTAGTGCCTTAAGTTTTGAAATAAGATGAGACATTTCTAGAATGTACTCCTTTATATTTCCTTTTACTTTATACCTCATTGAAATCAAATTCGATAGAATCGTACTTGTTTCAACCTTATCATTTTTCACAAAACGCTTTTCAATTTTCGTAAGGAACTCCTTGGCAATTGCCTTTTCAGACACATCACCCCTGAAGGTTTTCGGAATTGCATGTTTTATGATCATAAGACTCATGCTATCTTGAACGATCCCACTTCTTATAGTCATTTTTTTCCTCTGTGAAACTATTATCTGTAAGAGAAGTAGGTTGTTCAATCCTTAGTGCAAGGTCTAGATCCATGCAACCAAGAATGATCATTACATTCTCTTTACATTCCTTAAAGTTGGTTTCATTCAACATAGTGATGGAATTGATATTGGCAGATATTATAGAAGCAGATGTATTAACTGAAAATAGAACAAAATAACATATTCATTCCTTACAGGTTCTAAATCTTAATTTATTAAATTCAAATAATAGTAAGGCTCATCATAAGATACCTAACACAACATTAATATTTAGTTTTTGGACAGAAATATTAACTTGTAAGAGGTACTCTTGGTGTAGTAACCAAATATTGATAATAAATTTTGTCAAATAATAAGTTTATCTTTGGACCGATTTATTATTCACATAAAATATCAAATAATTATCACATTTTTTTGCCATAGGTGTATATATAGTTCAACCAAATATTAACATTCATTTGGGCCGAAAAATATCCTTATGAATTATATACACACAATCATTTTTTGTTCGAAAAAAATTGACCTATTACAAGACGGGCTATTTTGATAGCATATTGTGAATATATTTTTTAATATTAGACATTTTTAATTAATTCACCAAATTTTGAATTTAATAATCCCAAAAAAAAAAATGCCACAAACAATTTTGGCCATGAACATATCGTCACTTTTGGTTATGAATGACCATATCTCCTTAACATCCTTGTTCCTCAAGATCTAACTCCATTCATGACCACCTAACTTTAATTTTTTTTTTTTGGGAATAGCAAAATTTCTAAAGGATTCGCTAGTGCAGATCCTTAATGGTCAAAACTTCCTTCTGACCGTACTTTAAACCTTTTTTTTTTTTTTTAAACCAAATTGATTCCAACAAGGAATCCATATTCCTTAATTCCTTCAGGTCATGAACTCAGTTCACGATCGCACCGTAACTTTCAGTTCCTTTTTTTTTTAATTCAAAAGCCAAATAGAATCCAAAAAAAGGGAAAAATAATAATAAAACCAAGATTTTGAATCCAACAATTAAATCCGGATAAATATAAAAATTATTAGATTCAAAAATTTAATCCATAATATAACCACAATTGTTCTTAAATACAACAAATTAAATCACATAAAAAAATTGTTGAATTCAAGAACTAGATCCATATGAAATTACATCATAAATCAAATTATAAAAAAAACTGATTTCTCAATGATTCAACATGAAGATGAGCTCTGATACCACTTGTTGGGATGCCAAATTAACTTTAATATCATGACAATCAACGTTATTATAACCCGGATCGTCCATGTTTAATCATCAAGAATATAAATTAAAAATTAGATGCGAAAGCGTACATGAATCTATAAGAATTTATGAGATTCTTGAATACTTGAATGTGATTCTTGAACCTACGGTTTTGATTCTTGAATATTGTGATTATTGATCTTTCAAATTACTATGTATGTATTTTAAAGAATATGGTTCTCACTTTTCTGATTATGGGCTGTCAAGAAAAGTGACGTACGTAGAATTTGGGGACCATAACCTATATATAGAGATACTTTCCTTATTATCCAAGTTTTGCCCTTCATAAAACAGGAAATAAGATTTTAGAGTATCTATATATAAAAGCCCATACTAATCAGATGAGTTAAACTCACTTATTTTTAAACCATATTAGATCACTTTAATTAGGTCTTTTGATTATGATAGCATATAATACAAATTAATATTATACGTAAATGTCCAAAACCCAACAGGGAATAGATTGGTGAAAATTGAAGGCAAATAAAACATCTGCAAATTTCAGAGTTCAACAGCACTAATTTCTTGACATAGTGTAATAAAAGAGAGGGTAGGCCAATTTCTCGGATGAGGACCTTTTTTTAAAATTTATCAAGTAAATGTGATGGTTTGGTGATGATTTTCTAGAATTGTGACTCTCGTACTTTGAAAATGTATAATCAAATATAATTCAATTTTTTTTTTATTTAAATACAATGGGATTTGGCACTTTGGAAGTGCGAAATCCCATTATTTTTAAAAAAAAAAATTGAAACAATAACACTTTGCCTCCCTGTACTAAACGGGTAATTATATTTTGCCTCACTAAACTATAGAAATATAAAGTTTGCCCCCCATTATAACTGTCTATTATACACATACCAATATTAAAATTATTAAAATAATATAGTTATTTAAATAAAATACCTTAGAACTATATGTTGACCTTGAGATACATTTAAATTTTGAAGGTTAGTAGTGATGTGATAATTATTTAAACAATCTCAAAAACAAACTATATAATATTGCTATGTAACCTACGTCAATGCATTTCTTGATGTCGGATATAATATAATTGAACAGTTTTTCTCATATTTTCACTTCAAAATCCAAGATATCAATGTGTTATTATATTTTATATTTTTCCTACTTCTTTTAAACTATCGAAAATTAATAAAATATATGAAAAATCAAAATATTATACTAAGGGTATTTTAGTCAGCTAACTAAATTTTGGGTATTTTAGTCAGCTAACTAAATTTTCTTGATTTTTTAAAATTTTTAAAGGATGAATAATGTGAATCGGGGGCAAAGTGTATATTTCTATTGTTTAGGGGGTAAAGTGTAATTATACTTATTATAAGGTGTAGGAGGACCATTTTACAATTTTTTTAAAAACTTTTTTAAAGCAAAGTGCGAAATCTAAATTGATTTCGCTTCGCACTTGCAAAGTGTAATTACACTTTGCCCCCTGAACAATAAGTTGTCTCTTTGTAATTACACTTGGCCTCCCTAAACTATAAAAATATATATTTTGCCCCCCGATTCACATTATTCATCCTTAAAAAATTTAATTAGATGACTGACAAATCTTAGTATCATATTTTTATTTTTCATGTGTTTTATTGATTTGTGATAGTTTAAAAGAATTAAGAAAAAAATAAAATATAAAACACATAGATATCTTGGACTTTAGGGAATGAAAATGTGAGAAACTATTGAATTATTTTATATCCAACATCGTGATATGTATAGAATAGGCCAAATATTAAAAGTATAAACTACTAAGAGACATTGAAAAAATCTCAAACTTTAGTAGAAATTTTATTTTTATACAATACCTTTACAAAAAAAAAAAATTTCATAGAAAACAAACTTATTTGGAAATTGTTCTACCACTCAGTTAAACATTTAAATTCAACATAATATAAAATAAAATCCAGGCATTTCAAAAATTTGACCAAGAAATACATTGATATAGATTACGTTGAAATATTATAACTAATTTATTTTTACTTATTATTAAATAATTATCACATCACTATAAAAATTTAAATACATAAAAATCAAAACATAGTACTAAGGATATTTTAGTTATTTAACTAGATTATCTTAATAATTTTAATATTAGTAATAGATGAATAGTGTCATCTGGGGACAAACTGCATATATTTATAGTTTAGGGGGGACAAAATATAATTATCCATATAGTACAAGAAGGCAAAGTGTTATTGTTCCCAATTTTTTTTTTTATATTTTTAATATAGTGATTCGACACTTTTAAAGTGCAAAATCACCATATTAAAAATAAAAAAAAAAATTGGGACCAAAATTAATTACGCACTTTAAAAGTACATAATCAAATTGACTACACACTTAAGTGCATAATCAAATTGACTACATACTTACAAAATGCAAGAGTCATAATTTTAGAATATCCCCAACAAACAGTCACATTAACGCAATAAATTTTAAAAACTGTCATATTCTAAGAAATTGATCAAGAGGGTATGATCTGCTTAACTTGTTATCAAATTGGATAAAGTTATGGCAAATGGTGAATGGGATTGTGTTTTTAGTTAATTCGATACCAGGCTGAGTTCTGTTATAGTAGGCCAAAATCACTGTTCAATTAGGCTATCATTCTTTGTATAGAGTTTTCGTTCTGTGCAAGAGCCTTATGAATTATCATATTTGTGGGTTTTGAAAATACATAGAAGTATATGAAACAGCAATATAGTCTGCCTAGCATAGAATTTGCACTATAAATATCCTGTGCGAAGCTGTTGTCTAAATCTTTAACCCCAATTATGTAATCAAAAGTTGATGAGAAGATAGGTTTTGGTACCAATGTAGTAAATGATTATAGAACCTCCCCTCAAGTTTGAATAATTAACACATACCTCCATCATTGTGTGAAAGGATAACGATAACCCTCACAATAACATTAATCATTATTTTTATATAAGGAAAAAAAAAAAACAGTTAAAGTTTTTCTCCTCCTCTTTTTCCTTTGTCGATCTCTTTCTCTTACCCCTGTTAAACCTATCCTCCTGTAATTCTACTCTTCTTCTCACTGTAATCCCACTAATATCCTTCTTGGTGATGACCTTTCCTCTTCCACCTGCCCTAATCAATCAATTCTTCAAGCCAAGATACACCTAATTTCTTCAAGCCATAGAGCCCTCAATTTTTAGCCACCTTTCTTCCTCCATGCCTGATGACCTACCCTCTTCCTCTCCTTGTAAGGCTGTAACTCATTACCCAAGCCACAATTGATGTTTTGAAAGATTACGGTGATTGTAATGAATTTGAATATGATTTGTTTGGTTATTTTCTTTTGCTTTTTTTTTTTTTGGTTATTTTGTGCTATTGAATATGTTTGGTATGGAAAATGTATGATTTTGTTTAAGATAATGAGAAGTTTTTTTAGATTGCAAGAAGTTTTGGTGGTGGTTAACTAGTTATGTGGCTGGTTTAATGAATTTTTGAGTGGCGAACAGGAAAAAAAGGTCAAGATAGTTGAAGGAGGTAGTTTAGGTGGTGATACTCTTGCTATTTGTTTGGGGTTGGATAGCGGGGAGGAAGGTGAGGGTGAAAATAATATGCAAAAAGAATTTCATATGGGTGTATTGGATTTTTATAAGTGTGTGTTGTCCACCACAATAGTGTGGTTGATATTGTAGTTTGAAAGTTTAAAATAGGAGAGATAGGAGTAATTTTTTATATTTTAGGGGAGGCTTCTATAATTATGCTACAATTTAGGGGAGGAATATGAAATTAAGCCAATAATTAAAACTTAAGAAAATAAATTCATTGAGTTGTTTATTATATCCAAAATAAATTTATTTGAGAAAAAAAAAGTTCAACATTGAATTTATGTCACATTTGAACATAAATTTTAAATTTTAATAAAATATAAAATTATTTAATCAAACGCTAAAACGTTATTATTATTATTATTTTTATAAGGACCTTATAAAAATATAATTGAATCATGAATGGTTTTAATTTATAAAAATATTTTTTCAAATTTTATTGGAGAGGATACTTGTTTGTTAAAAACAAGTCCAAACTTGTTTTTATAATAAGCATAACTTGACAAGAAATTACAATTTAGGTGATAAGACACTTTTCTTATGATTAATTAATTATGGGTTCGAGTAATATAAAGATAGGGAAGGGAGATGAGTTTAAAAAAAAAAAAAAGTTCAAACTTTTATTTACATGTTTATCCCGATTTCTTCTTTGAAATATCAATAGTTTTTCTTTTAATACAACAAAGAACAAATGCTAGAGTATATAGCATCGGTTGTGTAATTTTTTTTGTTTTTTGTTTTTTTTGGGCAAGGTTTTCAAAATAAAAATGTTCCTAGTTAAGGAAAGAAAGAAGCCCTCGTAATTTGAATTTTGGCTACATAATAACGGAGGATTGTTTTTTCAACAGTCGAGCCAAATCTTAACTTCAAATTACATGGAAGGCTAAATAATTCGTTTGTGTCTAGGATTATTCCTTCATATCAATATCTCCATAACGGAAAATATTTAGATAGATCCAATTTTTGACCCCACCTGTAAACTATGTGGTCAGGATTAAAATTTAAAAAATCTTATAACATCAACTGATATCATAGATTTTATAAAGTTTAATCTACAATACAAGATCTATAAATAGAGTTAAAAATCGGATCTATCTAAATATTTGCCTCTCCATAATATTCATTTTTGGGCTGAGTTATGAGATATATGTGTAGTGCTATTTATTAAACAAAATAAAAGAATGAAATATTCAACCCTAAAGATGAAAGAGAACTATTTTCTGGGAAACGACACTTTTAGTACTTGAACTTTTTTTTATTAAAACACAAAACGTCCTTAAACTTTAATTTGCTCATTTTTTGTCCTTGAACTTTTCACTTATGCCAAATTGGCCCCTTGGCAATGGTTGCTTCTAAAGGCAAATATTTAGATAGATCTGGTTTTTGACTCTATTTGTATTTTGTAGTGTGAATTAAACTTTAGAAAATTTATGACATCAACTGATGTAAATAAAATTCTTCGTTTTTAAAATTTAATTTTAACCACAACATTTACAGACAAAAGACAGAATCTATTTAAATATTTTTTCATTCCAAATATTGAACTTCAGATACAATTGACCAACTTGACTATGGACAAAACAAGTAATTTATTAATCTTGACGTGCAATGGCGACAACATAGGAGGCGACTAGTGGCGCAGTCATAAGAAGTCCTTGGAAAAATTTTTTTTATCATAATTTAGTCAATATTTATATGTGCAAACTCTTTTATTTATTTATTTATTTTTGGATAACGCAAATTTTGAATCAAAACAATATTGTGTGAATACTTGTTCTCTAAGTCTATAACTTCTTGTTCCATTTTTTATAATCAAGGGGACTTCTTTCATACAAAAAAAATAAATAAATAAAGAGAGGCTATTTCTGTAATGTTGATTGATTGAGACTTTCCCCAAAATTAAATGAGATTTATTTTGGGAATTTTCTGGTTTTTTCATTCACGTGTTGGCCAACATTACTAAACTCAGATCTCATTTTGCCCCCTGCTCTGGTGGTCAATTTTTAGCTTTTGGGCTGAACTACCACTTAGGACGAATTTGGCATAAGAAAAAAAGTTTAGGAACTAAAATGTAGCAAATTAAAGTTCAAGAATATTTTAGGTTTTACTAAACAGGGACTAAAAGGTAATTTTCCCGAAGGAGTGTTTGGGATTAATTATGTTTTTGGAAGGTCATTGCCGATGATATTTACACATTCTTATTAATTTTTTGCACACCTTTATCACAATTCATATTATAAAATGTTTAACTTAAAGGTATATGAATCTAAAAAAGGTGTTTAAGAAGTTAATTATACTGATAAATAGTGTAAAGAGATTAAAAAAAAGTGTATAAACATCATCACCCTTGCTGAATTGCTGTTTTCTAAAGTTGAGTTTGGGAGTTTAGGAAGAAAGAGCAAAGAAGGAAAAGTTGAGTTTGGGAGTTTAGGAAGGAAGAGAAAAGAAGGGAATCTTTGTAATGATGAGAGAATGGAAGGGAAGAAAAGTTTCCTTTAAGTTGTTTGAGAGTTTTGGAAGAAAATTTTTATTAATATTAGTTTTTTATTAAAATATCTCTCTTTTTGATATTATGTACTATACTTAGAAAATAAATATGATATTTCATAATTAATTACAAAATAATTCAACTTTTCCTTTTATTTTCTTCTACTTACGGAAGGAAAGTTTTTTAAATTTTAACCCCCACGTCTACCTCCCTTTCTCATCTTTTCCCTCCACTTAAAACTTTTAAATAAAGAAAAAATTTTAACTCTCCTTTCCTTTCTATTCTATTCTTTTCATTTCCTTCCATCCAAGTTCACACTAATGGAGGAGAGATACAAATATAGCAGAGATCTCGAAATCATTTTGTCTCTCTAAATTTTTTTTAAATATTTCAAAAGGTTGAGTGACAAATCACATGAAAAACAAGGGAGACTTGCACTAATAAATAAAACGCAATAACGTTTTTTCGAGGCAGGTGGTAGGTAGGACTAAGCTCTCACAGAGCAATAATTGACGTCAAGGTTTGCCCTCAATTAACGTTCAGGAAGAAAAGGAGTCACCCTTGAAAAAATAAAGTGGACCAAACAGATAGCGCGAGATTGAGACATGGGTTTGGTACATAAATGAATCAATAGATATTTGTATGCACAGTATTTTGTTTAGACATTCAAGTCTGAGTAATAAACTGGCACTGATGAAATAGCTTTTTTTTTTTTCATTATTTTTAAATAAAATTTTGAATTATTTTAAACACGTTTTCACTATATTTTTTTCATATATATGTATTCTAAAAAAAGTTATACTTATCAAAATAATTCCTAATAAAATACATATTAAAAAATGGAAGAGTTCATACAGATATTGTTAACTAAACAACATCTTATTGCTGAAAACTTGCCATTTTTATACAAGTGCTGAATTCGTGTTTGATGGAATTTGGATTCTCTCTATTTATTATCTATTTACCTATATCTAAATAATTAAAACTTAAAAAATAATTTGAACATAGATTATTAGTTTTATCTCATCGAGTAGATTATCATATCCAAAAATCAATTTATTTGTAAAAAATTCACCGTTGAATTATATTTTATATTTGGACGGTGTATAAATTTTTAAATTTTGATAAAATAGAAAGTAGTTTAATTAGATAGTAAAACATTATTATTTAAGTTTTAATTTTTTTTGTAAGACATTTATATACAACATGATTTAAATTACGAAAAGTTTTGATTTTTTAAAATTTATTTTTAAGAGTAATGGAGACTTCTCCGTTTATTTCTAAATGGAGAGATCCTTATCTGTATTTGATATTAATAAGCAATAGTTTTACACATCTAATTTTTCACGTCCTTTGACAAATTTTTTTTTTCCTATGTGTCATTTGAGGCAACAAGAAAATGAATTATCATGTCCATATCAGTTCTTGTTATGTAGCATTTGTATTTATCTTTTAAGACATGAAAATTTCAGGTCTCACATTATATACATTCTCAAGTTTATGGAAGAATTTAATGTTCCATAATCACAGTATGTGTATACAAAATTACAAACCCCTTATGTGTCATATATTCATGAAAAAATAAATAAAATTCGATCTAATATTCTTAACAAAAAAATTAATAATTTAATATTATTTTGATACGTAAATTAATAAAATAAATAATTTTAAATTTATACTATTGTAAATGATTTTCAGTATGATTAATAGTTGTAAAATGTGAAGCAACTTTACAAGTTTATGCGACATAAATGACTAAACGACAATATAAATAATTTCTTCACCTACCACGCACATAAAACATATACATTTTGATTAAATTTGTAACATATATAATAATGTCGGGTGGTACAATATAAATAAATTCTTCATCTACCCCATACACAGGCATACACATTTTGATTAAATTTATAACATATTTTGATTTATAATGTCGGGTGGTCCTATCAAATGCATGATCATTGGTATTATTTTCCTATATAAATGTAGCACATTTTGGCTCCTTAGTTCACAACTCACAATCAGTTCTCTTTTCTCACACTTGCTTAGTGAATTCTTTCTTTAAGATGGCAGCTAAGCTCAAACTTTTTCTTTTCACTTTTTGTTTCCTCTTTGCCCTAAACAAAGAAGCAAATGGTGCACTGGATGCAAAGACACAAGTATTAATCAACCTAGCAAACAAGCACGGCCCTTATATTGGCTTGGTAGTTCCAAGCCTATCTCAATTGAATCCACTACTCCGTCATCCAAGTTTCATCTCAAGTGGACTCACTATAGACCATGGAGGTAATATATGTGCCAAAAAACTTCAAAAATTGATAAACAATTAATTTGAACAACTTTCTTAATTTAAGATTTACACAACTATCATTTTCCTAATTAAGTATTTGAATTAATGTTATTGTGAAGGAAAGAGATTCCGATTCGGAATCATTGAGAGTCAGCCAGTTATATTGGTTTTCACTGGAGTTGGAATGGTACGTATGCCTTTTTTTCCTTTCATTTTTCTGTTGTCCTATTAATTTTCTTTTTAAAAATAATCCTATTATAAATTTGCAATAGAACATTTATTTGGCGCTTAATTCTCCTATTGCTTTATATAGATAAATGCAGCTATCACTACGCAGCTTTTGTTGAGTTTGTTCCATGTGGAAGGTGTTGTGCATTATGGTATTGCTGGGAATGCAAATCCTTCTCTAAATATTGGAGATGTAACTATTCCTGAGTATTGGTCTCATAGTGGTCTATGGAGTTGGCAGGTAAACCTTGGCAGCTCCCTATGTATCTATCTCATCAGTCAATACTACTCCCTTGAAAAATAATGAAGTATCAATTTGTTTTTTTTTTTTTTTTGGGTAAGAAAAGGATTACAAGCAAAATAACAATTAACAGTCATCCGGGAAATTTAACTCCCTCAAATCATCCAACGACAACTTCCTAACAGAATACAAAGTTGAGCACAAAGCGAGAAATGATAAAGTCGAGTAGCTCCTTCCTTGGGTAAATGATCATTTGTACCACTACTAATTTTCTTCGACTTTTGCCAATATCTTGGTGAAAGGGGAGAAAATTTTTTTTATGTACCATGTCCATGGCCATAAATGCTTTAGTATATGTAAGGTTACGTTATTCCAAATCACCTCATGAACCCATTATGAGGTGATGCAACCTTACATAAACTAAGGGATTTATTAAGATATTATGTCATGTATTAATTTATGTAAAAAATTTCGAGTCAAAGGTATAGTCTTTTAAGTCTCAAATATAGATCTTAAAGTACACTTATCCATAAATTTGAAAAAATACTGGATTTACATATTTTTTGGGTTCATGCTGGACTGAAATAATTTCTTTATATATCACAATTTTTTTTGTTCATGCTAGACTATAAACAATTTATTTCTATAATGAAGATCCTAATATACAAAATATGTATGAACTGTGTTAGTTATTTATTATTTATTATTTTTTACTAGAATTAGTTATTTCTTTCCTCACGAGTACTAAGCTTAAGTTTGTATAGTTTAATGTTAGCGTAAAATGGTTGCTAGTGCAAACCAATTTTTTATAGAAAAAAGAAAGAAAAGATATCTTACATTCAATTATTGGTTTAAAATTATACAAAAACATAAAAATTCCATTGTATAGATGATGAGAAATGTATTAGAAATATGAAAAATTCTATAGTCTTGTTTACGGAACAATTTCTTTATACTTTAAATATATATATATATATATATGAAAAATTAATGCTACAGAGATTTGGAGACGGCCCCAACAACGAACTCCCACTTGAAGATCTAATGGGGACTAACAAGAGACATTGGATATCTAAGATTTGCCCATTACTACACTTCAGATAACGAAACAGCCGGCAATGTAACGCATGACAATCGTCTGAACTGTATATGGTACCAGCCTGAGGAAGTTTTTCCGGTAAATGGAATCCCTGAAGAAATCAATCATGTGTTTAATTTGTTTGTTGATTCAAATAGACTACACGATCTCAAAAGAGCTTGAGGTAATCATAGTCTTTCAATTCCATACTTGCATGCTTGGTCAATAGCCCTTTTATTATTTATTTAGTACTACTTTTTATCTTCAGGATTGTGGGGACCGGTGTGTGTGGGTGACATGGTGTGATGTGTTCAATAATTCAATAATTGAATCAAAAAAATTATCTTGTCGTGATACACGTGTGTGCAATATTTGATGTACAAAAATCTAGATTTGATTATTGATGTGCAACTTCGAAGGAATATATCCATTTTGCACATCAATAATTAAAAAAAATAAAATTCTAGATTTTTAGAAGTTTTAAAAGACTAACATACATTTAGCACCCCTATAATTGCTATCTAATTTCCATTTTACACTCCTAATTTGGTTTTGAACACTTTGCACCCTCAACCCTTAAATCTGTCTCATGTTAGTTAAAATTTTAAAACCATCTCCAAATTTAAAGTAATCTTTACGCATGTACAGCAATTCAACAAGACGTATAATAATTTGCCACAATATTTTATATATATATATTATATGAAGATTCCGTTAGTGTTGAAACGATATTAAAAATTTAACTGAAATAAGACTAATTTAAATTTTTGGGATGGCAAAGTCTTCAAACTGAAATTAGGGGTGCAAAAGGAGATTAGAGTATAAATTGGAATTAGTCCAATTTCAAATTTACCTTGATGGGCACAAATCTAAGATGTAGAGAGGGTACCAGTACAACGGCTAAATGCCTAAGTTGCAGAAAATGTGCTTGTAGTTGTATATGTGTGGTGTAGAATAGATTATTAAGCAAGAAGAGGGAAAACTGCCTAAATAATCCCTCAACTATTTTATTTTAGCCGAAATAGTCCCTTAATCTTTTAAGAGTTAGGTTATTCCTTCAACTTTTATTTTTTAGCCAAGATAGTCCTTTTATAGTAGAGCCACTATAAAAAGCTCTTTCTTTTTTGATAAATTCCACATACCCCTTGTGGTTTAGTTATTTTTCACATTAGGCTAATTTAAATTTTACAAAATTTTATGGCTAACTTTTAAAAATAATACCTAGTGCTTGACTTAGAGAATCTGGTGGTAGGGCTAGTGTGTGGTAGTTGGTGTCTGGAGGGTAGAGGGAGGCACTTGGGTGGCTGAAGAGATAGTTCTGGAGTTGGGTGGGTGACAGTTTCGGCTTAGAGAAGAGAAAGAGGGAAGGGTCAAGATTTTAAGATTTTTTTTTTTTTTTGTAACAAATAAATGTTTCATTTTTTTTTTCTTTTTCACCTCTTTAAATTATTTTTTTCTTATTTTTCCCATTTTAAACTATATGGGGGTTACGTGAAAAAAAAAGAAGTAAACTTTAGGGGATGTATGTGAAATTTATCAAAAAAAGAAAAAGGTTTTTGTGGTGACTATACCATAAAAAGACGGTCTTGACTAAAAAATTAAAGTTGAAGGACTATCCTAGCTAAAAAAAATGGTTGAGGGACTATTTTGACTAAAGAAAAAAATTGAGGGATTATTTCATACATGTTCCCGCAAGAAGAAAAGGTGTAGAGTGCATTATTTGAATTTTCGGCAGAAAGTGATTGATACTTTTGAGAAAGAAATAAATAATATCTTATTCATCTACCAAGTAAAATTATACTCTATTAGGATTTTTTTTGTATTTATTGAAGTGTATGACCCTACAAATTAAAGAACGTGAATAAATATAAATTACAAGATGTATGATAAGATCATACATTTTGATTTATATGAAATTTTTCTTTTTAATGAAGGCTAAAAATATAGTTTATCATTTCCCATCTACTCTAGATTTAATTAGTATCCATTATCAGCAAAACGGCAAAATTGATAATGTCCAAATTGATGGTCCAAAATCTGGAAAGCTAATCGAGAATTTTTTTTTACCCTCAGGGTACATAGTGAGACATCTATCTACTACGTACTGAGACTTTTTTATTTCTCAAAAGTTACTCCTAAGACATGCAGGACCTTTTAAATATTATTAATTTTTGTTTTGTGGCATGCTTAACTATTTTAATTTTTCTCCCTAGATTGGACTTAATAATTCAACCAACATTTCATTGAGTTATAAGTAATCACTTCCCAATTCCTTTCTGTTCTTGATGAAAAACAAAATTTTATTGCATAGTTAACATGGACAAAAATCCTAATTTTTATTGACAAATGTAAGGATTTTATATGATAAATCTGCTTAATTTTTATGCTTAACGATTTGTACAAAAAAATCCTAATGTTTATGCTCTTGAAGTTCCATTATTAAAACTTTTTTTAGGTTAAATAACTTAACGTTACCCTATTTTAGAAGAATTTAGAAATTACTCGAGCAGATTAATCTGGTTAATTTTCTAAATAAAGTCTGCATTCAGAGTATAATACTAGTAGCATTGAAGTATTCATAACTTGAATAATTCTTTCAGGGCTTGCAATTAGACTACTGTGTGAATATAACAACATGTTTGAAGGAGAAACCTAAGGTGACAAGGGTTCTTAGAGGAACAAGTGCCAGCATCTACTTAGACAATGAAGCTTATAGAAGTTTCCTATACGGCAAGTTTACTGTGAGCCCTGTGGATCCATGGAAAGTGCTTCAGTGGCCTTGATTTGCTATCAGCAAGGGGTTCCATTTATTGTGATTAATGGACTTTTATACTTGGCTGGTGGTGGCTCTGCTCAGTCTAATGAGTCTGCTACTTTCACTACTCTTGCCGTTACTAATTCTATCAAAGTGGTAGTGGCATTTATCAACCTTTTGAGGGTGTTTCCATGGGCCCTCCCATATGTTGAAAACTGAGTGACATTTTCTTGAATAATCAATGTCAGCGACTGAAAATAAATGTTCAGAATATAAACATGCAGGGCTGGCTTAATCTCATCTCTTTATGTTTTTCCCTGTATTTGCGAGGAGAAGAATTGGACTATGTATGAATAAAACTTCAATTCAAATCCATGCACTTCAAGATTTGCTCACTCCTAATTCGAGTATGAAATTTCTACACTCAACAATTTTCTCAAAGTTCATGATGGATATACATCTATATCGAAATATTCTTACATGTACTAATTCACCATTCTACTACTATATAAATATTGTGGTTAAAATAAGAGTTATACAATCATTTTTTCAAATCAGTATACATCACGTAATTCTTATTTTAAGCACCACATCACATGTGAGATTGTAGATTGAATCTATGTAATAATTTTTTGATATATACCTTATATGATCTTAAATTGACACTTATCTTAATACAACCAACGTGAATTATTTAATATTTTAAATTAGTATCGTTTCCAAATACTGAAGTCCTGTTCGAAAGTTAGAAATATCATCCACAAAATCATACTGTATTATTGTGATTGGTATCTACTAAAAAGGAGAATGAAAAGGGCTAGGAAATCCACAAGCAAAAACAAGAATAAATATAAAACTAGAAAATTCTCAAGTAAGATGACAAAATGTGTGTAGCAGAGTGAGATACCATTAATGCTGTAGAAGAGAGATAAAAAAATGTGCACAAATTTTCGTGTCAATCAATTATCTATTCCATTTTAAAATAACTGTCACCTTTAGCTGATGTACAAGGATTGAATAAAGTTATTAAATTACATTAGTTTTATAAAAAGATAATTCATAGTGACTAATTTGCTCTTTTGTATTAATATTCAAATTATATAATCCTCTCTTCCTTAATTTGGTATTATAGGGTAAAAATTCAAAAAATATCATTTAATATTTTCTTGATTTTTTAAAATAACAAATAATATGATGTAAGATAAATTATTTAAGGTGACGATTATTTTAAAGTGGAGGAAGTAAAAAGTAAAACATGACTACTTTGTACGAAAGTAGTGCTGTCATTAGAGAAATCAATGCACAATTGTCACTTGTAGGAAGTTTTGTTAACCTTCAGGCCATTTTCTATTAGTTTCATACTTTAAAAGACTATTTAATTAATAAATGATTAATATTTAAATATTATTACACATGTAAATTACCTATATTTTAGGCTTACTTCATTTATTTAAATATGCATTTCAAAATTTTTGAAATAATAATTTGCTGAAGATGCTTGAAGCAGTAATCTGTATAACATGGAGCTTTTTAGTTTGAACAAAAAAATTGTAATTTCTCATAATTATTTGAAATTACCGCCACAATTGTAAGAGCATGTGATTTTCTTTTATTTGCACTCAATTTGGTGCTCAAGTCCTACCTAGTATTTATTAATAAGGAAAAAAGAGTAAAATAATTAGTGATAGGTGAGAAAAGAAGTGAATGTAATATAATAATAAATGTAGTAAACTCAATAACCAAATTAAAATTTTATATTATCATAGTATGCTAGATAACTAAAAGTAAATGAGACATTTTATAGAAATAAATGTAATATAATAATAAATGTTTGTAGACTCAATAAGAGACATTAAATTTTTGTAATGCCATGGTGTGCTAGACAACCAAAATTAAATTTACGTTTACTCCATCGTCAACATCCAAGAAGTAAAGTAGATTTTTGATGTTGTTCAGGATCCAATGAGGTGATACACTCACTACAAGGAAAAAAAAAAAAAAGCTTCAGTGTCAATATAATATTATGATCAGTGACGACTTTTGGTATCGTCATATGATTGTCACAATAGATACTATGTGACAACAATGAAATGTCGTCACAAAAGAAAACCCTTGAGTGACAACTTTTTGTCGTCACTATTGCTAGTAACAATTTGTGGCAACATTTTTTTTCACATTAAGTAACCATGTTGTCACTAAATTGGTCACGAGTGATGACTTCTTGTCACTAAACCTCCTAACAATTGTGACAACAGTTGTTGTCACTAACCGAGTTTCTGCTCCTTAGTGACAACTTTTCATCCAAAAATATTCTGGTTACTAGTTGTTATCATTCTTTGGTTTTTACACTGGCAACTTGTACCCATATTGTCATCACCAGCTGTTCCCACAATCATGTTCTTTCTCATACAATTACAAGCTATAAAACCTACATTTAAAGCCTAATAATTCATGCAATTCAATTGAAAATCATAACCATCAGAAAAGTCACAATACACATATATCATCCTATAACATCAGAACGTACATATCAATTATAAAGTAACCATGTTTACATGAATAGCATTCAAAATAGAGTTATAAATCAAAATGGTAAACACTAAAGTACTGATAAAAATAAGTACGAAATATACTTAGTATTTACAAGAATCACAAATATCGTATCTCCATTTTACGAGGCATAGCCTTGCATCTTGAGGTCCATAAAAACTTGTCTTCTTGATAATTCCATATGATGGTCAGTGGCATGGTACTGCATTTGTACCAAAAAGCAATCCAATTGAAATTTGGTGAATAAAGATATAAATAGGAAATGAAAAGGGACATTTGAAATAGAATATCAATATGTACTCAAATAAATAAAAGCCAACAAGTGTAGAATTGTCAATTTAAGATGTTGATAAACTAAGAAATCCACTCTAAATGGTGCATTGGAGAAGAAAATAGTTTATGCATTTAGGGGGTTCATTCAACCGATGTTTCGACTTTTTGACTCGTTCGACTTTCGACTTGAAAATTTCAAAGTCAAAGTCGAGTCATAAATAAACCCAAAGTCGATTAAAGTCGAGTCGTTTAAATTCGACTTGTTCGATCGGTAAGTCGAACAAGTCGAATAAGTCGAACATTATTTAATTTTCTTCCATTCTATATTTTAATTCAATCCTACAAACTCTATATCATTCTACAAAAGTGTATTAAATTTATATGTGTACAACTTATTAATGTAACACTTTTGTATTAATCATTCTAATTTTCACATTATCATCTTTATGTTAATGTGTGTACAAAAATATATTCATTATATATATACACACACACACAAAAGTTACAAATCTTAATATATGAATGTGTATTAGTGAATTTATTATAAATAGATATTAAAATAGATTTACAACATCTCAAATTCAGAACCACTTACTAAAATCAATTCATATAAAAAAATCTTATTGAATCACCAACTGTGTTAAGTTATATCCTATAAGTATATATACATACATACATATATATATATATATATATATGATTACTTAACTCTATCTATATTAATTGTAAGTTAGTAATACATTTAATATACTTGTTAATAATAAAAATGTTATGTTAATAAGTTATAATAGTATAATTGTACAAGTATATAAATTAAATGTTATGTAAAATATATTTTTATTACAATTATAAGTTATACATATCTTAATATATGAACATAAGAACATGTATGTATAGATATATTATACATATATATATTTCATTAAATACTTTAGTACATAAAATTACTTAACTCTAGTATCTATGTATATTAAAAGGAAATTAGTAATTCATTTAATTAGTAATTGAAATAAAAAAGTGTTATTAATAAGTTATACACTTACATTAATGTATAAGTACATAAATTGTACATAACATCAACAATTATATAAAGAAAATATATTT
This sequence comes from Cinchona pubescens, assembly GCA_025175665.1. NCBI lineage: Eukaryota > Viridiplantae > Streptophyta > Magnoliopsida > Gentianales > Rubiaceae > Cinchona > Cinchona pubescens. The sequence continues at coordinate 366,765 of JANKKI010000529.1, read as the reverse complement.
AAGTATTAAGAAAAAAATAATATGATTATTATTAACATATTTAATTATTAAGAATTAAAAATATTATGGTTAAAATATTATTATAATTGTAAATTCTTATACATATCTATATATATATTATATATATATATTTGTTCGACTTATTTGACTGGTATTTGACCGACCCAGTCAAACGACTTGTTCAACCGGTAAACCAGTCAAACTAGTCAATTTATAAATCGGTATTCGACTTGTAATTTGACTTGAAAGTTGAAGTCAAAGTCGAGTCTAGAAGTCATTTAATTAGTTTGACTTTGAGTCAAAAGTCGAACAAGTCAAGTCAAATTTTTTTTCGACTCAACTCGACAGTTATAACTTGAAATGTCTTTTGAACACCCCTATATGCGTAAATGGAGATATATGTTCAAAATACTTTATCAACAACTTATGAGATTCTTTCCTTCGAACTCCAGTAACAAAATTAAAAGAGCTCATTCAAAAATAACATAACATCTAACAAATATGAAAAATGAGCTAGATATTGATGGCTAATGCTATAAGTTTTTCAATAAGCATGCTTTATTAGGCACATTCACTCAAAAAAAAAAAAAAAAAGCAACAATAAGAAAGCAAGAAGCATGCTCTATTGGTTTTCATTAATTCTCATAAATTTAAACTAAAGTTTAATAGTGTAGACAGGCTTTATAGGTATCATTGCAAAAACCAACCAGGGTCTCATATAACATACATTAGTAATAGCTACTTGTACTAATAGAGGGCAAGAGACCAGCTTGGATATGTATTGTGGAAGAAAAGCAAGAATGATATTATGCTGAAAATTAGAATACCAACCCCATATTCTTTCAACGTTGAAATTTTATTTGCTGCTTTCTACTCTATGCTATTTTTTACAATATTTTATCCACTTTTTAAAATATAGTCACTATTTTTCCTTTGTTATCTCTAAATCTCTAATATTCTAGTTTTCTCCACAATAAATAATGGTAAATTAGTTATCTAACATGCATAAATATGGTAAGAGTGAAATAAATTAATTCTTTAGATATAAAATCAGCTTATTGTGTGAAAGCCATGTGCTTCAAGCTCTCCTTTTAGTTAATAATGACTAGGTACCCACTTCAACTTGAATGAATGCATAAATGGTTAGCCTGATTATACACGAAGACAGTTAATATAAATATCAAAAGAATAATGACAGACATGACTGGCTGCATATAGAAAAATTTGACTAAATTAGTCATGAAACAGAGAGGAAGAAACCTCGTCTTTATGCGAAAGAATATCACACCAAAAGTTACATGTACTTCTACTCAACACACCCTTCGACGAATATAACCCTGTATAAGGGAACTGAAAAATGTAAAATTCAAAGTAAATTGTACAGTGAAATAATATCTTTAAAAGAAACACATATTTACTGAGATAAAATGTCCATGTTGTAGTAAGAAGCCAAGCCCAAGTTGGCTTGAATTTGTAAATTTTTAGGAATATAAAATGTATAGTAAAACTTGTCTGATGTATGATCATCAAAGAGGGTAAAAGAAAGCAGCAAAAAGGCCTTTCTCAGTTTCATGTTCAACCAAAGAATTTTGTTCTTGGTTTTGGAAAGATTGCAAAAGTTCACATGCTGCTACTTCCACCAATTCTTCTGGTCCTTAGGTTATCCAATCAAACGGTTACTTTTGATTGAACAGCATAATAACACACAAAATCATCATTAACTTTAATGCATTATGTATAATAGATAAAGTTAATGATTAACTATAGTAGTGGAATAAACCTGGAGCAATTAACAATCAATCATAAGTACAGAAACTTTGTAATGAAATTGAAAAACAATGGATACTCCAAATAGATTGTACACGAAGCAAAAAAATATTTCCTTGGACAGGAAGAATATGTTATTTAACAAAATATTTCTTGTTTCTTGATAGCAACTAAAACTACAACAGACTTAAAACTAGGATTTGAAACTAAAGTATTTGCAATACTTTGAGGTTGCATTTGGATGGTGGATTTGTATTGTAGGAAGGTTTTGAAATGAATGGATTTGAAATAATGTGAAATTTGAGTGAACTTTAAATCTATTCATTTAACTATTAAAATTACACACTCACTTATTAGAAGATTGAAAACATCTCCAACTAAATTACTTAACTTGTTTGGATAACTTATGATGGATTTGGATTTGAAATCCAAATCTACCCAAATCCTTCTATCAAAACACAACATAAATGATCAAAAGATCCCCCTCTCAAATAATACCACCTAAAATCTTAGAAGATTTGTTGATTAATTACTTGTGCAAAAGTCAAATTGCAATTGATCTTATAATTTAACGGTAAAATCATAGGGATATCTGTAGTATGAAAGGAATAACTTAAATCTAAAATCATCATAAATAAATTGAAATTCAAAAATTCGTAAATAGGTTTAAGCTGAAATTCCACTAATATAAGCCCGAACAAAAAATACAAAAAAAAAAAAACTAATTTACAAACAAATAACTTCGCATTTTGGTACAAATCTGTGGACAATCACAAGTATACACGTTAAATTCAAGAATTTATAGATAAAACATTTACATTAGATTTGAAGTTGGACTTTTCCTTTTTACGACTCATCCTTTGTGATTTCTCACCCTTATAGATATTCTAACTGTTCACTCTTCTGAATTGGTCTCTTCATGTCAGTCTCTTCTCTCTATCCCTTTCCTACTATACTTTATTCTCTTCACAAAGATAGAGAGAAAGGAGATGACGTCAGGGGGCAAAGATATCTAAAAAGTATGGAGACGGGTACTTGTTTTCAAACTCGGACCGACAAGCGAATAGACTAGACCACCGATTCTCAATTTTATCGGTTTAACCGGTTCAATCCAAAAACTGGCCAGTTTTTTATTTGATCTTAGAAAACATTGATAATACAAAATTATATTATAGTTACAAGTCAATACCATGGATTTCTTCATTGGTCTAGTAGACAATACGCCAAACAAGTCCTCACGTATTGTCCAATCTACTAAACTCAAACTAACAACATTTAATAACATTTAAATACTATTACATCTAATTATATGCACCAAAGAATGATACTCTAAGATTGAAAAAATAAAACTAAAAAGTTTTAGAACCCACAAAAAGATAATTATCCGAATACAATTAGACAAAGTATTTTGAACATGTTTTAATAAGATCAAACGCAAATAGGGGCTGTCTCTTGAACCGAAAAAACCTATAAATTAGAACTCGGTGGTCTGTCTCTTATACACATCTAGATGTGTATAAGAGACAGACCAACTGGAATAAATTTTCAAGTCCTTCTACTTCCCTTTGCATTTATTTTGAAAATTTTGAAGTAATTGATTATAGAATTAGAGAAACAACCTGTAGAGGATATTTTAGAGAAAAGATTTAGGTTGTAAATTAGATTGTGATGATGCCAAAATAATACACCTAATGACAATATTATATGTGACTTCGGACCCGAGTCCACTGGGGGTATTTTAGTAACTTAACCTATGTGGTTCAAATAGGCCCGAATTGGACAAGTACTATATATTCAACCCACGATTCAATCCGACCCATCTATTTTAGGTATAAATATCAAAGTGACAAGTCAGATTCATTTAATCACTTTTCCTAATTATTCAAGCTCTAATTTTTCTCTCTGTAAATTTATGTTCTTGTCGAAGTACTAACTTGAGTGTCGGAGTCTACTCCGGGAAACAAAGCCCCGAACTTTTTATTTTCCAGTGATCCGAACTTGAGTATTACGCGTGGTGGTCAAGTTTTACTTTGGACGATATTATAGCTAGGCTAACCCTAGCTCAAATTTTTTGTACCAATATTTGGCGCTGCCTATGGGAACACTGAACTAAAGGTCATTACTACGACATGCCATCCAACACGCGTAACACTCACAGGAGCAACACTGGCAAGGGAAAAGAAATTTCAATTCAATATTACTCCGGTCGATCTCACAGGGAGATGGATCAGTAGGGGGAACACGAAAGGGATTCCGGTTCCCGGGTTGTGGACAAGGATGAAGAGATTCACAAGTTGAGGTAGCAAAATACTCAGTTGAAGGAAATGCCCATTAGGCAGCAATTGGAACAACACCTCTTTCAAGGTGAACAACACCCTTGTTATTCAAGTAGTAATCCTCGGATAGTCCACTCCCAACTCTTGTGCTGGCTAGGGAGAAAGAAGAACTCAAGGAGAGAGGACTAGAGAAGAACAGATGACTAGGGAACTGTTGGTCCCAAAGCAACCTAAGAGGGGGGGTGAATTAGGGTTCTAAAAATTATGCTTTCACAAAGCAGTGAGTTTTATAGAATTAAATGCAGAGATACTAAATTTAATAAAACAGTAAGGTAAAGAGAGAGAAATTGAACAAACAATACTTCCAAGCTAGCAAGCTTGAAGTATCAATTTTCTTGAATGCTTCACACACTTGGTGAGCCAATAATTTTTACAAAGTTGGGAAGTTCTTGCTCACACTAAAACTTTTTTAGTTGAGCCAAGAATCTTACTTACAACCACACTCTTGTACAAAATTATCACTCCACTCAAAGTTGAATATGCACTCACAACTTCACACTAATACAACAAAGCTCTATAGTCAATTTGCACTCAAATTACTAATTCCTTAGGCTTTGTATTCAATGTATTAGATAATATTTTCAGGTTAACTTAAAGCCTCTATTTATAATAGCAATAAATAGAGTTTTCAACTACTTCCTAACGGCTAAGTAATAAATGCACAAAAAATAGCCGTTGGGGGTTCGGACGTCTGAGGAGGATTGAATGCGTCCGAGGAAGCGTTCGATCTACTTTCAGTTTATTGAGATGCTGCGTTCGGACGTCCGTGCATGCGTCCGGTCCTGCGTCCGACAAAGGTTTCGGACGGTCCTGAGCGTCCGAAGAAAAGGCAAAGAATTCCATTCTTTTCTGCCAGTTTGTTCGGACGATGCAATGCGTCCGAGGTGTTTTTGACCTAGTTCGGACGGTCCTGTGCGTCCGAAAGATCTGTTCCTGCAAAAGCTTGTTTTACACAGTTAAGTGTTTATGTCATCATTAAAATAAGGTTTGGAAAACATCAATCTTCCCCTTTTTGATGATGACAAACCTCAATTGGATATGACTACTTGATTTGCAATATCTCATAATTATCAACAATCATATCAAGGCATATCAAGGCATATAATACACAGCATATCAATAACTACTCCCCCTTTTGACATCAATCAAAGAATACTCCCCCTTAGATCATGCAATCACTCATATCAAAGCATTAATCAAAAGAAAAAAAAAAAAACTCCCCCTTAGATTATGCAGGTAATTTGATAGAATTTGAAATAATTCATTAAAAAAAATATTCAATAGTGCAAAAGTCAAATACATAACCAAGCTACATAGTAGCTGAAAGCAAATACAATGATAAATGAACTAATTAGAGTCATGTCGTTTTTTGGAGCGCTTTTCAGTTTTTTGGCGCTTGGGTGGAATGTCTTCTGCAGTGCCTTCACTGTCATCCTCTCCTCCGGTGTGACGCTGCATGATGAAATCAAATGTAGCATCAATATCTTCATCCTCATCGTCATTGTCATCGTCATTTGCAGCTTCTGCACTCTCTTCGCGTGTAGGTTCATCTTCAGTTTCATCACTATCAGAGGATGACTCAAGTGGATGCTGGGACTGAAGTTCAGCGAACTGGACTTGAACCATCTCATGCCAAGACTGAGTGCCTCTTAGAGAATGATTTGACGAGTTTCAAGTCGTTTGAGCTTACGATTCGTACGACGTTGAAAGGTACCGACTTGAGTGCTCAGGGATGTGAGGAGTTCACAAATATGTGAAAGAGATGGTTCAGAGCTAGATGGTGCAGATGTAGATGGTGCAGATGTGAGTGGAGGTGGTTGAGGAGTGGGAGAATGAGGGATAGCAAACTCTGATGTGGAGGCATGGGATTGGGATTTGGCAATATCAAAGGCTGCCTTAGTCAGCCATTGATCATTAAAAAACCTAAGACCTTTACGTTCAATGTAGGATTTATTAAAGTGTTGCATTGAGTATTGTATATGGGTTGAAACCATGCAAGATGAACTTAATGAAAGATTAAGTGGATTCTTGTTAGAAAATGGTTTCAAAAGAGGTATTGTTGACACCTAGCTATAATAAGAAAAAGATACCCTGTCTCTTATAAATATCCTTGAAGACACAGAAAAAGTAAGTACAGTTGCATTTTTCCGGGCTCAGTGTGATGCCCGTCAGTCGGCAACAAAAGATTTGTTACAAGGGTATACATGATATTAAGTTCCGGGCTGAGCAGAGTAGTCTTGGCTTCCGAAGCCTGTTTAAAATGGACACCGAAAATGGCTCGAACTTCGTCGATATCAAACTGAGTATCCTCAGCGGGCCATTTATCCAAGGAAAAGAAGTAGGAAAAATCAGAGGGGTCGGAGATTTCACATTCAAAAATAGTGTTAATTATATTTGATGAAATCTCAATATCACATCTAGATGTGTATAAGAGACAGCATAGAGGTTTCAGAAGATTGGCCGTGAATTGAAGCACCATATCGTGATAAACAGGTAACAGGTTTAAATTTGGGGGATTTCCCGACTTTCGTGATCCAATCAACCTGATCCATCTCCCTGTGAGCTGGAGATTATACACATCTGCTTGTGTATAAGAGACATGATGACACCAAAATTGATCAAGTACGCAAAGTCCACCACTCCGACATCGGAGTCCAAATTTAACACATCAGAGTTCGGAAGCCACAGGATTACTTGAGGAGTTATTTGGATGATTCTCTCTCGAACAGGAGCTTTTCCTTTGGTTTTTCTACCGCGAATCGCCGAAGAGGAACCGCCACATGATTTCACCATTGTTTATGGAAGAAAAGAAAGTTAAAAAAAATTGAAGATTTTTGAGATTTTGGGGAATTTTGGATGGTGAAAGGGAGAAATGAGATGTGATTTAGAGTCTAAGGATTATGGGTAGGATGATTCTTTAATCAATTTCGGAAGTGAGAGTGTGAATTTTGATTTGGTAGGAAAGGGAGAAAAATAATCTGTCTCTTATACACATCTAGATCCGTATAAGAGACAGGCTCTGAATGGTCATAAAAACAGGGGCACCGTTCGGACGGCCGAACGCTGTCCGACCTATAGTCTTTTTTTCTTGAAACTCTCTGGTAATCTTCCGGACGCAGTAGCTCGCGTCGAAGTTTCTTTCGGACGAGCTAGTCGGACGCACTAGCTCCTGTCTCTTATACACATCTGCTTTCGGACGATTCAGAGCGTCCGAAAGAGAAGTATAATTCGTAAGAATGAGTGCGTCCGAACAATGAACTTATGCACAATTTTTCTTAAAATCCCCAACAATTTCTGAGCAATTCATAGCACCTCTAGAGCTAAGGGTTATTGTATAAAAGACAGGTGCCTATTGATACACATTAGATGTCATAATCAACATGTAATTTCCTGTCTTACCGCTCTCTATATGAAATCTTGCATGACATCAATGTGTTTGGTTCTAGAGTGCAAAACAGGATTTTTTGTGAGATTAATTGCACTAGTGTTGTCACATAATATAGGAACACAATCATAGATCTTATACAAATCTTTTAAAGATATGTTTCATCCAAAGAAGTTGAGCTACTTTAACAATTTGTATATCAGCAATGTAGTGGGTTCTGGAAAGAAAGAGAAATGGAATTTTTGTTTTTTGCTAAACCAAGACACAAGACAATTTCCGAGAAAATAACACATTCCACTGGTACTTTTTCTATCAATTTTACACCCAACAAAGTCAGCATCAGAATAGCTAATTAGATCAAATGTAGAGGACTTTGGATACCACAAACCAAAGTCCGTTGTTCCTTTTAGATATCTAAAAATTCTTTTACTTGGAATGAAAGTGATTCTTTAGGACAAGATTGAAATCTAGCACATAAACACACAAAGCAAACATGATGTCCGGTCTACTAGCGCTAAGTAAAGTAAACTTCCGATCATACCTCTATAGTGTTTTTCATCAACACTATTACCTTCTTCGTCTTTATCAAGTTTGGTTGAAGTACACATTGGTGTACCAACTTGTTTGCAATCTTCCATACCAAATCGTTTGAGCAGCTCCTTTGTGTACTTGATTTGTGTAATAAATGTTCCTTCCTTGGTTTGATGAATTTGTAATCCGAGGAAAAATTGCAACTTGCCCATCATATGCTCATCTCAAATTCTTCTTGCATTAGTTGTGAAAAATCCTTGCACAAACTCTCATTAGTTGCTCCAAAAATAATATCATCAACATAAATCTGAACAATTAACAATCCTTTTAAATCTATTTTTGTAAAAAGTGTGGTGTCAACAATACCTCTTTTGAAACCATTTTCTAACAAGAATCCACTTAATCTTTCATACCAAGCTCTTGGAGCTTGTTTCAAACCATATAAAGCTTTGGAAAGTTTGAAAACATAATTTGGAAGATTCTTATTTTCAAATCCGGAGGTTGTTCGACAAAAACTTCTTGGTCAATAAAACCATTTAAAAAAGCACTTTTGACATCCATTTGAAATAATTTTAAATTATTGAAACATGCAAATGCAAGAAACATGCGGATGGATTCTAATCTAGCCACGGGTGCAAAGGTTTCATCAAAGTCAATGCCTTCTTCTTGAGCGTAACCTTTTGCAACAAGTCTAGCTTTGTTTCTTATGATCTCACTCTTGCTTTGTCATTTAATTTGTTTCTAAACACCCATTTAGTACCAATAACGGGATGAGAAGAAGGTCTTTCAACTAAGGTCCATACATTATTTTTCTCAAATTGATTAAGTTCATCTTGCATGGCAATAACCCATGATTCATCACTCAATGCAACATCTATATGTTTGGGTTCAATGTGAGAAAGTAATGCACAATTATTATTCAAAGGTTTATGAGAGCGAGTAGTTACCCCATCGGATAGATCACATATGATTAAATCTTGAGGATGATTAGAGATGAATCTCCAAGCTTTCGGAAGATCGTTTTGAGCATCCTCATTCTTTTCATCATCAACTTGATGGTTGTTGATATCAACGCTTGAAGTGACCTCTTGATGATCTTTATGAATATCGAGCTTTTCGAGCTCCTTTAGAATACCTGTGTCTTCATCTTCACACAAATTCTTTGAGATAACATCATTAGATTCATCAAATGTAACATGCACAACTTCTTCAATTAAAAGCGTTCTTCTATTGTAAACTCGGTATGCTTTCTTGTCACTAGAATATCCTAGAAAAATCCCTTCATCCGATTTTTTGTCAAATTTTCCAAGATTCTCTTTGTTTTTTAAAATAAAGCATTTGCAACCAAAAACTTTGAAATAGCTCACAACGGATTTTTTACAAAAAATAAGTTCATAAGGAGTTTTATTTAAGGAAGATCTTAATAAAACTCGGTTCATGACATAACAAGCAGTGTTAACCGCTTCGGCCCAAAAGTATTGTGGTAGGTCACACTCACTAATCATAGTTCTAGCCGTTTCTTGAAGAGTCCTATTTTTCCTTTCAACAATACCATTTTGTTGAGGAACTCTAACAACCGAAAACTCATGAAAGATACCGTTGTGATCACAAAAGTCAGGAAAACCCCCAAATTTATACTCGGCACCATTGTCACTCCTTAAACGAACAATTTTTGTATCCAATAGATTTTGAATTTTGGAAAACAATTTTACAAATTTTTCAAATGCTTAGATTCATTTTTGTGAACAAGAAATAATACCCAAGTGAACCTAGAATAGTCATCTACGATAACAAACGCATATTTGCAACCACCTAGACTAGCATATTGAGTAGGTCCAAATAAGTCTAAATGCAACAATTCTAAAGGTTTATGAGTAGATACAAAATTCTTAGGTTTAAAAGAAACTTTAACTTGTTTACCAAATTGACAAGCATCACAAATTTTATTTTTCAGAAATTTCAGTTTTGGCTAGCCTCTTACTAAATCCTTTTTGGCTAATTTTTCAATCAAATCCATATTAAAATGACAAAGTCTTCTATGCCAAAGCCAAGGATCATCTATGGAAGCGGTAAGACATTTTACATTGCTATTGCTAATTTTATCAAGATGAATCACATAAACATCATTATGCCTAGTGCCTTTGAATAAAACAACATGATTTTTTATCAAGAATAAGACATTCATGCTTGGTAAAGAAAACATATAAATTTCTGTCACAAAGTTGACTAACGCTATGATTTAATAAATTATAGTTTAAATTATCAACAAGAAGTACATTCTTAATCAAGGTTTCACCATTTTTACCTACATCACCAATGCCGATTGATTTTGCTTTGTTGTTATCTCCAAAGGTGACTTTTCCACTGTTTTTGGATGTAAGGTTTGTGAAGAGAGAGCATCACCCGTCATGTGCCTTGAACATCCACTATCTATGAACCATTTTGCATTGTTGGCGATGTTAAGTACCTACACAATAAATCAATTGATAATTTTTGGTACCCATATCTTGTTGGGTCCATTTGCGTTAGTGAAATTTCTTGCTATCCATGCAACTTTCATTCCAGACAGTTTTCATTCTTCTTAACATAACACATATTTTTAGTGTGTCCATGTTGTTGGCAATATCTACAAAAAATACTTTTATTACCATGTAAAGAAGATTTTGGTTTTACAATGCATAAGTCATCCCTTCTAAACATGACAAAATTTTTGTTGATTGCTACATTTCTATTTCTTTTCATATGTGAACAACAACATTTTCTTTCTTTCTAGCTAAGAGAGCATTCAAGTCATCCATTCTTTTCTTCAAGGAGGCTTGTTCTTCCTTGACCTTTGATCTCTCATGCATTCTTTTCTTCAAATCTCAAATTTCTTGTGATAGCCTATTGTTTTAGACAAGTATAGAGATAGCATTCAATAAGGCATTTGATTTTTTAACTAACTCCTTATTTCTAGCATAAGATTCTTTTAAGCTATCATGCAATTTTAAAATGAAAGCTTCAAGATCATCTTCATCATTTTCATCATTGGAGTCATAGTTATAATTTACCTCATTGTCTCCAATAGCCATAAAGGCCATTTGTGCCGACTCCATTTCTTCTTCAACTTCTCCTTCAGAGTTGCAATCGTCCCAAGTAATTTGAAAGTTGTTGAATCTTGGTTTTCTTCCTTCCTTCTTTTTCTTGGAGGGACACTCATTAGCAAAATGCCCGAGTTGACCGCACTCAAAGCATTTATCATTTTGTTTCTTGATTTCAAGTCTTGACTTCCCATAAAATTATTTGTATTTGCAGCTCCTCCTCTTCTCATTCTTCGTTTGTTGATGTAATGTTTGAGGAATCCTTTGGTGATGAGTGCAAGATCTCCTTCATCAAGATCCTCATCTTCTAGATTGATGGAGATGTTCTCTTCTTCCTCTTGAGAGGTCTTTAGAGCAATGCTTCTTCTTGGCCTTGCTTCTTCATCATCCACAACCTTGGCCTTTAGCTTGAGTTCATAAGAGGTAAGAGAATTGATTAGTGATTCAATAGGCATTAAATTTAAATTCTTAGCTTCCTCTATGGCAATTGTTTTGGCATCCCATTCTTTGGATAGAGCATTCAGGATTTTTCTATTTTTCTCACCCAAAGAGTACTCCTTACTCAAGGCTTCAGGATCTTTTATAATATCAGTGAACCTGCAGTACATTTTGTCTATGTTCTCATGTGGTTCCATCTTGAAGGACTCATACTTGGCAACAAGTAGAAGCAAATTCCACTTCTCACGAACATCATCACTTCCTTCGTGAATTTCCTTCAACTTATCCCATATTTCTTTTGCAGAACTGCAACCCTTCACATGAGTTGATTCGTTTGCATCCAAGGCATTATATAGCACATTCATGGCTTTTGCATTTAACGTCAAATTCGCCTTGTCATGAAAAATTCAGCTCATTCCTCGTCTTTTCTCTTCTTCTATTTGTTTGATCATCACATGATAGATGCTTCAAAAGGACCTTCATTGAGAACATACCACAACTCAATGTCAATAGATTGCAGAAATATTTTCATTCTATCTCTCCAACTAATAAAATTTACCCCATTAAATATGGGAGACCTAGTAATAGATTGGCCTTCAAAAAATAGAGCATTGTTGGTTGAGATAAGAACTTTTCTCAATGTGTTTAAGCTCTATTGTGAGACCAAGCTCTGATACCAATTGTTGGTCCCAAAGCAACCTAAGAGGGGGTGAATTAGGGTTCTAAAAATTATGCTTTCACAGGAAACAGTGAGTTTTATAGAATTAAATGCAGAGATAATAAATTTAATAAAACAGTAAGGTAAAGAGAGAAAAATTGAACAAACAATACTTCCAAGCTAGCAAGCTTGAAGTATCAATTTTCTTGAATGTTTCACACACTTGGTGAGCCAATAATTTTTACAAAGTTGGAAAGTTCTTGCTCACACTAAAACTTTTTTAGTTGAGCCAAGAATCTTACTTACAACCACACTCTTGTACAAAATTATCACTCCACTCAAAGTTGAATATGCACTCACAACTTCACACTAATACAACAAAGCTCTATAGTCAATTTGCACTCAAATTACTAATTCCTTAGGCTTGTATTCAATGTATTAGATAATATTTTCAGGTTCTTAAAGCCTCTATTTATAATAGCAATAAATAGAGCTTTCAACTACTTCCTAACGGCTAAGTAATAAATACACAAAAAATAGCCGTTGGGGGTTCGGACGTCCGAGGAGGATTGAATGCGTCCGAGGAAGCGTCCGATCTACTTTCAGTTTATTGAGATGCTGCGTTCGGACGTCCGTGCATGCGTCCGGTCCTGCGTCTGACAAAGGTTTCGGAAGGTCCTGAGCGTAAGAAGAAAAGGCAGAGAATTCTATTCTTTTCTGCCAGTTTGTTCGGACGATGCAATGCGTCTGAGGTGTTTTTGACCTAGTTCGGACGGTCCTGTGCGTCCGAAAGATCTTTTCCTGCAAAAGCTTGTTTTACACAGTTAAGTGTTTATGTCATCATTAAAATAAGGTTTGGAAAACATCAGGAACTAACTCCTGTGGGGTCTGCCGACAGGACCACCCTTATCAGTCTACTAGGAAAGAAAGAGAGGCCGAACAGCCATAGAATCCATTTTACAAACGGCCTCATCAAGGCCGAAATTACTAGAAAAAGGAGCCCAAGTGAAGTAGCATCTATAACTCATGAGAGAAGACGACACTAAGTGTGAAACCCAGTATTTTACTAGCCTTGTTCTTTGATTTTAACTGGTTTAAAATGTTTTTCATATTATTTTTAGTTATACAGTCTTTAACTTATTCGTTTTTCAATTCGGCAAATTTTTCGGTTTATGCGATTTCGGTTCCGGCGGGTAAACGGGTCAAAAAATTGGACTAAGTGTAATTAGTGCATTGTGGTGTGTGAGGGTTGTTTGATGGCTGATTTATTCAGAAAAGAATGATAATTTAGTATCACAAATCTAGTTTTTGGGTCAAATAGTCAACTTGGAGACTATTTGGTCAACTTGGGTACTATTTGGGTCAACTTTGGAAGTTTTTTTTAAGTCTTCTTTTTGTTGTTTCTTCCTCATTTCTTCCTAGCTGCTGGCCGAACTCCTCTTCCCCATTTTTCCCCAAAAATTTTCTTGGATATCAAGTATAAATCACTTGGAAGGTAAGATTTTATATATTTTAGCATTTATGGCTTATGGGCTTTATGATTCAAGCTTTAATTTCAAGTTTTGTAGGATTCTTTATGGCTGAAAATACCCTCTTTAAAAGCCTTTTATGTTATAAATATGGGATTTATGTATGTTATGGGTTGTTTTTAGTGTTTTGGAGGTTGGGAAGTGATTGGGGTTGATTTTTAACAACTTTCCACGGTTAGATTACATATTTTAAGATTATGAGTTGGGGTTTTGTCTTCCATATGTGGCCTAAAGTGTTATGCTATGAATGCTTATGTCTATGCATATAATGATGTTTTAAGAGTGTTTTAAGGTTAGTTTGGATAGGAATTGAGGCTCGAAACCAAGTGGAATTGATTTCCCTTCATTTTGTAAGTAAGCGGAAGTTTGGCGCAACTAGGATAATTTGGATAATTGGTTATGTTTGAAGGGTCTTTAATGATCTTTTGATGGTTTTAAGTGTTTCCTTGGTAGTGGGATGGTTAGGAAGCATGTTTGAATCATGCGTATGGCTAATCGGTAAAAATTTCAGTTTGGTAGTAAAGAGGAATTCCACCCATAGGTTGTTGCTCTAATGTTGTAATAGAGTTAATTGTAGTGGTTTTGGGGTATGGAAAACTTGTTGTGGAATGCTATTGATATAGTCCCGGCTATTGCTCCGGTGAATCTTTCCGTTTATGGATTTTTGTTGGTTGGTTGAATATGTTGTGTTGAGTTGGGTTGTAACCAAGGTCCCTTGAATACCTTGGAATTGGATTTTGTTGGTTGGTTGAATATGTTGTTTTGAGTTGGGTTGTGACCAAGGTCCCTTGAATACCTTGGAATTGGATTTTGTTGGCAGGGAGGATAACCTACTTATAGCCTAGGGAAAGGCGAAGTTTTTCGGTTTTTTCTAGAAAACTGAGCTTATTATCTCCTAATCTAGCTGTAATACGAATTTGAGGGGTTAACTAAGTGTTACTGGGGTTTTAGCTTGTATAAGTTGGTCGGAAATTGTGAAAAGGTCTCTTTTGACCAAAGATGTGTATAAGACACGTTTTCTATCTTTTCGCGAACATTTCCCTTCCCATTCTTTAACTTCTACATCTCCTCTAAGAGTCCTCTTATACCTGTTTTAGGTACCACGCCACCTACCGCCGGCGATCGCGTTCAGTGATCATTTGTGCAATTTTTGCTTTGACAGGTGGGTAACATAAATCTTCTTCCACTTGTATTTTGTTTAACGACTTTCAAAATATGTTTGGATGACTTTTAAAATGTGTATGATGTTTGGAATTGCACTTTTACCAAGTTTTGGAATTATTACATATGAAATCGGGAACAAGCTATTTTATGTTAATCAATTGATATGTTTGCAAACTCTTTTGATATGAAAGCATTTTATGACTGTTTTGGCTCATAGGTGACCTAGGTATATAATTTTGGATGTGTTTGGAAATGTTTGATTTGGGGAGAACCGGTTCTATAGTCATCCATGGGACCTAGGTCACTACTCATTGCTATTTTATTATATTCCGGATTGAAAGTCGTACAGGATTTTCCGCTATGCTTTAGTACAGTGTTTTGAAATGATTGGATGTTTTTGACTATGTTTTGGACATGCTTGACGTTTAAATGGCATGAGACATTTTAGAAACTATTTATGATTATGGTTTATTGACGTTTAAATGGCATGAGACATTTTGGAAACTATTTATGATTATGGTTTATTGACGTTTAAACGGCATGAGACATTTTAGAAACTGCTTCATGACTATGGTTTTCACAAATATTATTATCTTTATGTTTTCTTTTTATCGCAATGCTTGGCCCCATTTGAAGAGCTTTTATGATATCCACTGAGCTAGTTATGCTCACCCCACGTGATTTATAATTTTTCAGATTAGGTGCTCGTTTTTGACTCTCCACCGCGTTAGCAGCTTTTAGATTGTCTCCAGATTCCACATTACTGGTAGGACTCTGCGGATAATCTTCCAAACTTCTCTTTTCAAAGTTTGGAGAGGGGTAGTGTATTAGATAGGTTTTGTATTGATGAACTTTGTTTTTGTTGTAGCATCTTTTGTACTAAGAAGGAATTTTTGTAATTCGTATTTTTGTGTAAAATGAAATATTCGGTTTTATAGTTAAGAAATGGTTTGATGGTTCTATTACATTGCGGTTAAGTTTGTTGCTCTGTTCGTTTGTGCCTTGCGCTTTGGTCCGGTGTACCATTAGCGCGACGTGTTACGGTCCCATTTTTGGGGCGTGACACTAAGAAAAGTCGTACTATGTTGGTAGTCCCAGAAAGGGAAGAGGACTTAAGGAAGAGGTTGAAAGAGTTGCAGGCTAGGGTGGACAGAATGGACGATAGAAAAGGAATGAGTACTAGATACAAGTATTCCCCTTCCTTTCATTGAAGATATCATGCAAAAACCTCTTCCTAGAAGATGGCACTCCCTACTTTGACTCTTATGATGGAAGTACTGATCCATGGGAGCACTTGGATGCCTACCGCTCTAACAAAATGTTCCTCCAAGGAGCATCTGATACTATCATTTATCAAGAGTTTCCCAGAACCCTTAAGGGCGCTGCCTTAGACTAGTTTAGAGGGTATAAGAAAGGCGACATCAAAAATTTTGATCAATTAGTAGACTTGTTTTTATATAAGTTTGGGAATCAAAAGAGGATCCCAAAGACGAGAACACACTTGCTTACACTTAAGCAAAAACCCGATGAATAGCTTATAGATTATGTGGATAGGTTCAAAATGGACATCTAGATGGAATAAGCTTTCTTATACACTATAGAAGATATGCAAATCATAGCCTGCTAGATTGGAGTGAGGCTCGAAAAATTCTCCTTTGACCTCAACTTGAATCCTCTGACTACTTCAGTGATCTTTTTCGTAAGGCTAAAAAGTTTGCCCAAGCAGATGAAGGTAAGAAGAAAAAGAGAGACTGGAGCAGGTGGAGCTGATGGCAAGAAGATGAAGGCTAATAGTGTGACTAATGCAGTAGGGCCTCCAAAGAAGAGTACATTATGTGAGGGACCGAGTATCTATAGCCGTGCCCTATAGAAGGAGTCCTAAACTTCCTAAGGCCTACACTCCACTTAATATCACGCCTTCACGAATTCTAGCAGTGATTGAGAATAAGCCATATGTGAAGTGGCCAAGAACAATAACTAGCGACCCGGAGCATTGCAACAAAAACAAGTGGTGCTACTTCCACAAAGACCGCGGCTATGATTCTAATGATTGTATCTCCTTAAAAAATATAATCGAGGATTTGATCCGAAGAGGATATTTGAGACAATTCATTCGAGGAATGGATAAAGGAAGGTTACCCCAACAACGGGCCAGGAGCCCAGACAGGAGATGGAGTGGTCGGGGTAGAGAATCAAGGAAGAATAGTTATAAACACCATTTTTGGTGGAACAGCAAGTGGTGACTCCGCGTCATCTCGCAAGACTTATGCTCGTCAGGCGAACTTAGTCCAATCTGACTTGAAGCGACCGAAATTGTGTCAAGACATTATCTTTATAGCGGAAGAGACACAACAAGCACTCCATCCTCACATTGACCCGTTAGTGGTAACTTTACCGGTGGCAAACTATGATGTGAGGAGGCACAACAAGCACTCCATCCTCACACTGACTCGTTAGTGGTAACTTTACCGGTGACAAACTATGATGTGAGGAGAACACTAATTGACAATGGCAGCTCTGCTGATATACTATTCCATTCTGCTTTTAAGGAGATGAAGTTGGAAAAAAAATATCTCAAGCCTATGACCACACCTTTGGTAGGCTTCGCTGGAGAAATGGTAATTCCGCTTGGGGATATCACTTTTCCTATAATGTTTGGTACAGCTCCACGGAACTCAAATAACGGTGGATTTTGTAGTTTCTAAAGCATCATCTCTTTACAATGCCATAATTGGCCGGCCAATCATTGGGGCACTTGGTGCAATCCCATCTTCGCACCATATGAAAATAAAGTTCCCTATGGAGAATGGAGTAGGAGAGATTAAAGGAGATCAAGCAGTAGCCAAGAAATGGTACAATGTCTCATTGAAATTAAAAGGGAAGGAATTTTCCCTTACGTACAACATCAATGCCATGGACGAGATAAAGAAGTGCTTGCATAAAAGAGAACTGGCCGAAGAGTTAGAAGATGAACGTGAACCCAATGAAGTGGTAAATATTGGAAAGTCCCTCCCAGAGGAATTAAAGGAAAAAATCATTTCCCTACTTGGACCTCTTTGCTTAGAATCCATCAGACATGCCGGGAATGACAACAAGGTGGCCATGCATTCCCTAGATATGGATCCAAGGTACAAGCCAATAATTCAAAAGAAAAGAAACTTTGGTAGAGAAAGGGGCCAAGCAGTAGAGATAGAAGTAAAGAAATTACTGGAATCTGAGGCCATAGAAAAAATTCAGTACTCAGAGTCGCTCAGCAATCTTATAATGGTGCCCAAGCCTGGGGCCAAGTGGAGAATGTGTGTTGATTTCAGTAGCCTGAATAAGGCTTGTCCAAAGGATGGTTACCCTACTTCCTGGTATTAACTAAGTAGTAGACTCAACATCCGGTTTGAGGTCTTGTCTTTCTTAGATGCCTATAAGGGGTATTATCAAATTTGACTAAATCTTAAGGACTGGGCCAAGACAGCCTTTGTCAAGGTGATGCCTTTTGGAGTTAAGAATATCGGGGCGACTTATCAACAAATAGTGGATAAAATGTTCGCCAATTAGTTAGGGTGTAACACGGAAGCTTATATTGATGACATGTTTGTCAAGAGCAAAAAGAACGGTGATCACGTGGAAGACTTTTGGGAAACCTTCACCACCATGAGAAAATTCAAGATGAGACTTAATTTGAAGAAGTTTGCCTTTGGAGTGATAGGGGGCAAGTTCTGGAGATTCATGGTGACTCAATGAGGAATTAAGGCAAATCCAACTGAAATAAAAGTAATTCAAGGCATGGAATCTCCTAAAGAGTAAAGGATGTGCAAAGATTGACTGGCAGCCTTGTAGTTAGAATGCAATTGGAGAGACCCCTTTCAATCTTTCAGGACTACCCATGGTACTGAGGTGCTTATTCCAGTAGAAGTTGGAATGCCAGGGTTCTGAGTCTACAACTTTAACTCAAAAAATAATGACGAAGGTTTGAGGTCTAGTCTCGATCTGCTTGAGGAGGAAAGGGATAAGGCTTTCTTTATAATGTAGATAGACAAGCAGCGAGTAGCTTGGTACTACAGCTGGCAAGTCTGGGGTAGAAGGTTTGAAGTAGGTGATTGGGTTATTAGGAAAGCAAAGATAAGTCTGCCTCAATCTCGAGGAAAGCTTTCACCAAATTGGGAAGGACCCTATGAAATCATTGAAACATCTACTCATGGAGCTTAGAAACTCTGAACCATACAAAAAAAATCCTGCATCGCACTTGGAATGCTCAGAACCTCAATTTTTTTTTTTTTAAATTCACTATATTTTTGTTTAACTTCTTTAGTTGTAATTCCTAAAGCCAAGTATCATCTTCCGCAGTGAAGTTAAACTTCTGGAGTTTGTAATTTTTTCAATTTTCCTAAGGCCGTTGGGAACATACAGTCAAGTAGTTAATTCTTTGCAAGAACAGTACCTTCTAGCCAAACTTAGACTACACCAAAGTCTTCCGGGATTCTACTCCTTCAGGGGGCAACTATACCCTTCAGGAGAGAAGCATTAATGCCTACTTTCTAAAGTAGAGATAACCCTTCCGAGGGTGGAAAAAAAACACTAAGTCTTCCAACACCAAGACTAACTCCTCCAGGGGCAGTGCCAAGATCTTCTAAAAGTGAAGTACCTAGGCCATACCTACTCCATGGAGTGAGACTTACCTCTCTGGGGGGCAATTCCAAAGTCTTCCAAATGTGAAGTACCTAGACATACCTACTCCCTGAAGTAGGGTTTAACCCTCCAAAGACAGTTCCAAGAACTTTCAAAAGTTAAGTATTTATGCCATACCTATTCCCCGGAGTAGGATTTAACCCTCCGAAAATAATGCCAATGCCTTCCCAAGGTAAAGCACATAGGCTATACCTACTCACCGAAGTAGGAATCACCATCTTTCCAGGGCAAGGCCTGTCTTTCCAAAGTCAAGTACCCATACTATATCTGCTCTCCGAAGTAGGACGTACCCCTCCGAGGACAGCGCCAAAGTCTTTCTAACGTGAATCACCTAGGCGGTACCTACTCCTCGGAGTAGGACTTGCTTTGAAAAATAAAGCCTAAGTCTGCTAAGGACAATAACAGCACTTAGTCACTTCAACTGAAGTTAAATGACTAAGAGGGGTAGGAAGACTACACAGTTCTAAACTCAATATTGTAAACAAGTGGTAAAAAGAAATGCATACTACTATAGGAAGATAGAAAATACGACATTTCAGGAGTTGGTACTTGGAGAGGTCCCAAAGCCCAACCAAGCATGACAGTGGTAATTATTAGAAAAAGATAATATAAAAAAATGCATAACAAAATTCGAGAGTTCATACAAAAGAAAGACCCTGAACTATAAGGCCACGAAAACCGACAACTAAGAAACTATGTGCTAGTTTAAATTAGTAAAGAAACTGTAAATGAATGCCTAATCTATTCCTATTCTATAGTAGTTCTCGAAGCTATGTCTCTTATACCATCTAGATGTGTATAAGAGACAGCCTCCATGTCGTACTAAGATGTACGGGCAGCCGTAGTATTTCTGACTCTTATAGCCAATGATCACGCCTGTTAAGGTTTAGGTGGGGATGATGCTGTAGAACTCATGACCTGTAGATGTGTATAAGGTACCCCTCATTGCAGTAGTCATAACTTTGATCAATCACTAGTTCATCGAACTCCTTACTAGCGTGTTAGTCCTTCAAGTATTTTTGCAGGCAATCCTGGTAGTCTTGGGAATCAAGAAATTCAAGTATTGCCTGGTGTCTGCTCTTCTTCTCTATGGACGCGAGCTCCTCCTTATGGGCATCTACCATATTCTTTTCCTTAACCCTCAGTTAGGACAATTCTGCAGTAAGAGAATCAACACTAGCCGTAACCTTTTCTAAGGATTCAGTTGCTTGATCTTTGATCTTCATCATTTCATAAATCTTCTTGGATATTTGCCCATAAGTCTTTGCATTTCCTATCAGCCTCGTTACGCTTCTTGGTCTCTTCTTCATACAACTTGGTAGTCCAATTGAGTTTGTCCTCAAGTTTAGAAACACGAGAGATATGCAAGTCCTTAGCTTGCTTCAGGTAGTAATAAAAAGAACCAATTTGAGGAGGAGCACGGTCCCAAACTGCTTCCTAGACAGCTGGTATCAAAGCCTCGAATATACTTGACTCGGAGGTTCCGTGATAGGAGTCGACTCAGTAGGTTCTTCAGCAAGAGACCTATGAAGTAGAGTAGGGGTCGGATGAATCCTAATTTTCTTTTCTCCAATAGGTACTGGTGAAGATCTCTTTTTTTTTCTTCCCTGTGTCGTAAGTTTCGTCCATGAGGTCAAGGATATCGAGATCCATGTCCTGTCTTCTGCTAAGTGCTCGTTCTCGATATAAGAGACAGTTCTGGTAGTCATTGCACCTAAGTAATAAAAAGACTTTTATTTTCTAGAATAGTCTCTTATATAAATGTAGGATAGTCATAACTCCAGAAAGCAATGTGATGAAAGAAATTTTTCCAAGGATAACTTACGGGACTAAAATGGTCAAGAGGAGCAAGGCTCAACCCTGCAGAAGCCAACACTTGGTCATCACTCACTACTTTCCAAGGGACTTTTTTTGTGTCCCTAAGGGTCTCAATGCTTCTGGATCATGGTCACTCAATTTGACTAACTTGTTTAACCTCGAGGCGTCTACTTCAAAATTCCAATCTGAAAATTTTTAGTCCGGATTCTTCTCTAATAAGAAGTATTTTTTCTTCCATGTCTTCTTTTGAGTTGTGAACCCTCAAGTAAACTCATCTTAGATCTGACGCTAAAGATGATACCGAGTACTGTAGACGAAATCTGAAAGTAGTGATTAAATAAGGGTAAAGAAGGGGTGACTCCCTCAGTCCAGCAGGTGAGGATAAATGCATTAATGCATCCAGAAGATTTGGCAAAAATTTGTCCAAACCTGACTTAATAGTGATTCAAGACTTCCAAAAGAAAGATGTGTCATCGAAATCTCAAATCTGCCTCTAATTGAACCAGATAAACAGATATGTAATCCTTGTAATTCAAACAAGGTTTATGCTTTGGTCCCGGTACCTTGACCTTCGTGTCATCAGGAATATGATATTGTTCAAGCCATTTCTCAATTGAATCCACATCGACGTCGGCTGCAGGTAGCTGGGAGTAAATGTACTTGTCTTCATTCGAAGTCCCTTTAACTTCTCCTTGGGGAAGAGGAGAGGCATCACCCCCATTTGATTCACCACACTTTACTTCTGTCTCAACTCCTACATTAGAATTAAGGTGTGGCTGTTCCCTGCCATGACCTGGGTATGAGGGCAAAGGTGGCATACCTGCACAGGAGGTATTGGTACTAGACAAGTTCACTCTAGATCTATGCAGTGGAAAACTACACCCCTTGGGTGTATACAGTGGAAAACACGCCCCCTGTGTCTATATGGTGAAAGAGTTTGGACACCCCTATGCATAGGTTGTTGAGCCTCATCAGACTCAGGGACACTAGTTACCCTGCATCAACTGTGCCTTTCATACCATCCCAACCATTTTTGTTGTCGTAGTCAAAATATTAAGGCATCGATGGTTTCGAGTGCAGGACTATTGTCAACATAGTCACCCAAAAAGTCTCCGTTCTATGAGTGCATGGGTAAGGCCGAAGACTTATTACCTGTAGACTCTGAGTTGTCCTTGATCGAAATAGATTCATGTGAATTTTTGTGTGAGCTTGTTGGGGTGAATTTATCTTTATTCCACTTTGTTAGGTTCATCCCTTGGCTCAACTCAATTTTTTTTTACAACGCTGCCAAGGTTTTGATTCCTAAAGTGATCTATCGTGGAGATTTATGTTGGAGGGCCTTGGTATGAAGTCTATTCTTTCTTTACTCCTTAGGACTTGAGCCATGAATTGGCTATTTGAATTAATGTCCTACTGTTCTTTGATTGGCCACGTATTAGCCTTAGCAGTAGATCTTTTGTTCACCTATTCATGATACAAAGTCCTAGGTATGTTTGGCATTTTAAGTATTGACAAAAAAGAAGAAGAAGAAGAAGAAGAAGAAGAAGAAGAAGAAGAAGAAGAAGAAAGAGTTTGACTTAGGCAGGGGACGTGCAACTTACTTGGATGGGACAGCGTGAAAGAGTAATGGAGCCGAGGTATGTTCGTGAAGCCTAATTCTAAGGGGTATGGAATTCTACGGTTCTACTCCACAGTAATAGAGAGTTCCAAAACACTACTTCACAGTACTAGGGAACTCTACAGTAGTATTGTTACTAGTGACAGAGAAATTCCAAGGTTGTTTTACACTAAGGAAAAGTCTATACAAAAATTTAAGCTTTGGCTCAGGTACACTTAGTTGTAATTAAAATTTTTATTTTTCTACTCTGGTAGATAAAATTCTTAAATAATTCTCAAATAAATATTAAAAAATATTTTTCTCAAGAAAAATAATTTTATAAGTCATGCAATTGGCTTTGGTCAATACTACGGCTCCGGTCGGGGTGCGAATAGAGCATCAAATGCTCGACACTCTCATAAACCCGAAAATTTTTAACTTGAGACCGAGGGGCAAATGATGATGCTAAAATAATACACCCAATGACAATATTACACTTGGCTCCGGACCCGAGTCCACTGGGGGTATTTTAGTAATTTAACCCATATGGTTCAAATAGGCACGAATAGATCAAGTATTATATATTCAACTCACGGTTCGATCTGAACCATCGATTTCAGGTATAAATATCAAAGTGACAGATCAGATTCATTTAATCACTTTTCCTAAATATTCGAGCTCTGAATTTTTCTTTCTGAAATTTATGTTCTTGTTGAAATACTGATTTGAGCATCAGAGTCTACCCCAGGAGACAAAGCCCCACCATTTTTATTTTCAAGTGATCCGTACGTGGGTACTACACGTGGTCTGAATTTTTACTTTGGACGATACGACACCCAGGCTAACCCTATCTCAAATTTTTTGTACCAACAGATTCAAAATTAAATAAAGATTGGAGTGATTATGGGGGGGATTGAATGAAGATAAAAGATTCAAGGCATAAGGTCATTAAATTTTGAGTGAATAGGGTTATTAAATGGAGATTGAATGATTTGGTGGATTAAACGGAGGATTAGGGGATTAAATGAAATTTGAGTGATTAGGGGTATTAAATGAAGATTGAATGATTTGGCGGATTAAACGAAATTTGAGTGATTAGAAGGAATATATATTGAAGTTTGAATCTAGGTTGAATGAATAGTGAGAATGATAGCTGTTCTCAAGTGAGAAAGCAATTAGAGTTTGTAAGTTAAAGTGACTTGATTTGGAGCAGATACTTTATACAAAACATAAACCGCGGTTTTTGGTTTTTGCCGGTTCTTTTTTATTTTTATCAATTTTTTTGTTCATTCTATCTACAATGCTAAACCGAATCGGTGTCACGGTCGGTTCAGCATTAAACCAGTCGAACCGATCGATCTTAATTGAGTTTGGAAACACTAGGGTGAGAAAAGGAAACAAGAAACCTAGGATGCAGAGTGTTGTAGAAAGGAAGGAAAGTCTGCCGTGGAGATAATTAGGGCTATTCAGGATTTTAAATGGGCAGACTGTAGAGTGTTTTGTTTTGCGCTCTAAATTTTCTATTCAATGGGGAGCTTTAAATTTTCCTAAAAGTCTCTGTTACTACCTCGAGACGGTTTATATTATTAACATTTAACTTTTTGTCAACACATTAAGTTTTCAAAATTCAAATTTTGTATAGATTTTTTGACTTTTTCAAAATTTTAAGTTTTCATGGATAAATGTTTTATATGAATTTTATAAAAAAATTAATTTTTATAAAATTAAAATTTTAACTTTTACTCCAAAAATTTGTATAGATTTTTAACTTTTTCAAAATTTTAAGTTTTCATGGATTAATATTTTACATAAAGTTTATAAATTTTAATTTTATAAAATTAAAATTTTAAATTTTACTCCAACTTATGAATGAAGTATTTTAATTTTTAGAATTTTAAAAGAAGCTTAAGTATGTATGCAAATATAAACCACAAGATGTATAGTGGGACCATATACACCTTGGTCAATACAAGAATTTACCTATATAAATAGGTCTCTTACTTTATATATAAGTAGTGGAAATGGCATATACATCTAGTGGATTATAGATTTATAAAGTTTGTACAATATATATATATATATATATATATATATATATATATATATATAGGTAGTGAAAATAAGAGATAAGATATCAGGTTTAAGGAGGTTAGTGGATAGTTAGTAGTTACACATAAATTGTATAAATTGAAATTAATCATAAAAGAAAGGCAAATTAGACAAAATAAATAATGACATCACATCACACTAGATCCCTGTCCGATATTCATATACATGTATAGATATGAACATTGAAAATTGTGTTTCGCAAAGGGCAATGTGAGGTTATTTTTTGTATAAACTGATTAAGTAGCTTAAGTTCCAATAAAAAAGCATAAAGTATTTTGTCTAATTTGATTTCTAGATATGATTAATTTCAATTTATGGTTCAATTAATTTTCTATTCTGTCTCTTATACAGATTAGAGCCAAATGTCTTATAGTTAAATAATGTCATCAATCTTCTCTGTACTAATTATCAATGCATCAAATTAATACTAGAATTTTGAGACTTATTTTTAATCTTGAAGATAATTATTCAAAAGCCCAGAGTTTTGCACAGATGAATGGAAATGCAAAAAAAAAAAAAAAAAAATGAAATTGCTCATCCCCGTTGTTCAAAGTAATACTTGTGAGTTTTGGTGCTTATTATTATTATTACTCCCTTCGTCCCATTTTATATGTCACTCTTTCTTTTTTTGTTTGTCCCAAATTATTTGTCATCCCTTAAAATGGCAAATTTTTAAAGGTCATTTTACCTATTTTACCCTTCATGCAAGTTTCAAAGACATAGCATTAAATTCATGTTTCAACATTAATTGCCATCACAAGCCATTTCAAATTTTGAAACTCCAAAATCAACTAACAATTTTTGTGTCTTAATTGAAGGACAATTATGGAAAAAATATCTTACTAGTGGATCAAACCAATTTTTGTATCTATGAACTTAAACTATGTGCAAGTTTGACTATGCCAAATAAAATGGGACGGAGTGAGTATTATTATTATTATTATTATAATACACAGGATTATCTTATATATGTGTGTGTGTGTGTGTGTATATATTCAGGTACACAAAATATTTGCTTTAAAAGGCAAAAAATAATATATTTTGATTGTGCCATTGAAAAATAACAGTAAAAGATAAGTCTTTATCTCATCGATTACCTGATTGCAGTAAATGCTACAAAATTACCGATAGTAAAAGCCATTGATACCCCTACTTAAAAGCCCTAAACCAACTAAATCCTAATACAACCCTAAACTCTTGAAAGCCATTGCACTAAATTTTAAATACACGCATTTATTATGTAAATAAACTTAGTATTATAAAATTTTTGTTAGATTTATTATTCTCAACAATCACATTATGAAAATGAAATAGATTAGCGAAATACTTAAGAAAATATTATTTAGACATAATGATAATAATTCCTGTCATTACATAATTCCAAAAAGATATTTGTGATGACAATTTTTGTCACAAATCTTGACAAGAGTGACAAATTAAAAGTTGTCACAGATATTTGGACCTTTAGTGACAAGGTTGTCACTAGTGTATATTCCCTCCTTGTGTGGCTTATGTTTCGTGACAATAGCTGTGTGACAACAATTGGGTTGTCACTAAATGGTTATTGTTTGTGACAACAATTAGTATTTTGTCACTGTATCCTCTTCATAAGTGACAAAGGTACATATCATCACTGAAGTTTGTGATGACAATTAATCTCGTCACAATAAATGGATTATAGTGACAAGATTGGCTTTGTCACTCCAAATTTTGTCACTGACAACTCATTTTTCTTGTAGTCACTATAAACGAAAAACAAACGTCAAGGTCAAACTTCATTTTACTTTGTCATTATTGAGAATTAATTTGTAGATGATATAACTATTGCACTTGAAATTTTGTTGGTTATTTTAGCACTTAAAAATGTAGAATATTAACTAGTATGTACATGAAATCTAAGAATCTTTCATAGTTGGTAGATATTATAACCAATGCAGAGGATAAGGTGCAAGACCTTGAGATTGCTTATGAAACTTTACAGTCGATAAGTGATCAGGAAGCTTTACATATGGCACAAGTGAAGTTGTTTTCCAAACTTTGAACAAAAGAGATCTTTTGGAAACAAAAAGCATGTTGTAAATGGTTAAAAGAAGGCAATCTTCCCAACTCATTTTTTTTCATGCCTCAACTGCTTAATCAAATAGCAAGATTGTCTATTCGAAGAATTAAAACCGATTTAGGAGTTTGGTTAGATGACAATTCGGCTATCCATTATGAGGGAGTTCATTTCTTTTAGTTTGTGTTATCAAATAAAGGAATAGTCGAAGACAATTTACACTGGCCAATTGATTTGCTCCTACAGATGGTGGATTCGGAATGATAAGCACTCTTATTAGCCAAACCTGCCCTTGAAGAAGTCAGTATGTGGTTTGGGACCGAATGGCTATACAGGGCTCTTCTTTACTACTTGTTGGGACATTATTCAAGTAGATCTTTTACTGCTGTTCTAGATTTCTTTGCAAACATTCCAGTGCCTAGGGGAGTAGCGAGAGCATTAATTGTTCTTATCCCAAAAAGGATAATCCTGTTTCTTTTGCCGACTTTTGACCAATTTCTTTATCCAACTTTATTAGTAAGATTTTTTTTCTAAAATCTTAGCTAATAGATTGGCTTGTGTTCTCCTAGACTTGATTTCTCCTGAGCAGTTAGTTTTGTGAAAGGAAGCACAATGGCAGCTAACATTCTCTTGATGCAAGAGATGATCCATTTGATTGACAAAAAGGCACGTTAAATAAATTAACTTGATCATAAAGCTTGATTTGATGAAAGCCTTTGATCGTGTGTCTTGGAGATCTTTGGAGGTAGTGTTGGAAAAGATTGGGATTCCATTTCATGTCACTCAACTGATTTTGAATAATCTAAAGCCAAGTTGGTTTTCTTTACTGCTTAAAAGTAAGTCCATCTTTCTCAATCTTCCAGGGAGATGAAACAACGGGATCCTCTCTCCCCTTTACTTTTTATTCTAGTTTTAGAAGTGCTCTCGTGTGGCTTGAAGGCCTTAGTAGTTCAAGGAGCTATTCCCAACTCAGTCAACTCTTTTGCCGATCTTGCCCAAAAGTTTGCTAAACACTTCATGAGTTAGCACGTCATCTAGAAGGAACTTACCCATCTCATGAACATCAGGCAATAGCCTGATGAACCATTGAAGAATACATTGGTCGTTTCAACAACGAAGTCATCCTAGTACAAGACGTTGACAAAATGATTATCAATCACAAGTTTTATGAGCAGAGTCAGGCCTGGAAATTTTAACACTGTATAAGCTGCAAAGCTTCCAAAGATAGCTTTCAGTGAATCTTAGAAAGGTCAATAGTCATATATGTGGGAAAGAATCAAATCGAACAAAATGCGAGCTCTATGGCCTCAAAAGCAAGAGAACTCCTAAATTCAGATTTAACAAGATGGGACATCAAGAATTAGATATCGACAACAAAAGTGGGAAAAGGTTCAAGAAAAATGATCAACAAAGCTTTGCCCCTAGGATTCATCAGAACAATCTTCAGAGGCAATTAGCTATCAGATTCACTTTTCCATGACACAACACTTTCTGATCGTCGCAAACTCCAATTCTCCCAGATATAGACTTTATTCCTTTTAATGCTTCACAAAAGGAGATCCTATTTCAGATACAAAATGAAGTGATCCTTCTGTCATCCTTTCCTATGCGAATAGATCAGTATAAACGGGATAGATCTTGTTATTTCACATATCATGAAGACCATGGTCGTGATACTAAGAAATGCAATGATCTGAAGATTGGTATTCAGTGAGCCATTAAGAATGGGTTTCTTCATAAGAGATACATCCTCAGAGCTACTAATAGGCAGATAGAACGGTCATGGAGTTCGGAACAATGATAGGCCTCCTCGACCTTATTATCCAAACCAAAGAAATCATCAAAGAGGGCCACCTGCTGACAACAACGATGGATTGCAGGGGTAATCAACATGATTTTTTAACCTGAAAGACCTATGCTTGCTACGCAAGGAGGTGTGGTTGGACCCATTACTGGAGGAAAAACTGGTGAGGATTCTGGTAATGCCTAAAAGTGCTATGCTCTACCTGTGATACCCAGTGAAAAGCCTCCAAAGAAAGCTCAGGCCAATCTGAATATCAGCTTCACTCCTGAGATTATAATACGCGGTCGGTACCATTACGCTAATCCTGTAGTTATCTATGGTCAAGTGGGTGACCATAGAGTGCACCGAATATTCATAGATAGATGAAGTGCAACTAATATCATATACTAGCACACTTGGGAAAGAATGAGGATCAGTAATATCATATCAGACCCATTCATAATCCTGTTGTAAGGTCCACAAGAAACTCTATCATACCAGAAGGGACGGTGACATTACCTTTGACCCTTGGAGAATCTCTTAAATGCAGAATAAGATGATTAATCTCATTTTAGTAAAGAAACCTTCTCCCTATTACATGATATTGGAGTGACCATCCCAATATGCCTTCATTATCTTACTTTCATTCTATCACTTGGGAATTTAGTTTGCCATGCGTGATGGATCAAAAGAAAGTGTATGGGAAAATCAGTTAGAAGCTTGAAAATATTACATGATGTCTCTCTAATGTTTGCCTACAAAGGAATAGGCTTGCGAGGCTAAAAGCACAGACGTTCATGCCGACAAAGGGAAGGCCGAAGAAGAAGGGTCGGCTTCAAGTTTCCAATGAAAGATATAGAGTCGAGTATCTAGAAAAGGAAAAGGCAATTAGAAACAAAATTAGGAATCCCAAAGAAGAAATTGCCTTTGATCTTTTCTATCCTGATTGGAAGTTGGAAAATCTGCATTGCTCTACCTGCTAAATTAAAAAATGATCTGCTTAGGCTTTTGTATGGGTACAAAGATCTTGTTGCTTGGTCAATAGAAGATATGTCGGGTAGTCCTAAGGAAATCATTGAGCACAAATTAGGGATAAACCCCACATGCAACGTCCATCAAGTAGAAAAAAGGGACTTTTTGGTCCAGAGCGAAGCCTAGTCATAAACATCAAAGTCAACAATCTTCTAGTAGCCCAGATAATCTCAGAAGTCTTGTATCCTAGTTGGTTATATAATCCTATACATGTAAGAAAACCTGATGTGGACAGGTGAATGTGTATTTATTTCACTCATCTTAATAAAGCCTGTCCAAAAAATAATTACTCTTTGCCTCGGATCAATATGGTAGTTGACTTATTAGTCAGATTTTGTAATAAGACATTTCCTAGATACATATAGAGGGTACCATCAGATCTTCTTCAGCAAGAAAGACGACGAGAAGACCTTCTTTATCACAAACAAGGAAACGTACCGTTATCAAACAATGCCTTTCGGATTAAAGAACGTAGAAACCACATATCAAAGGCGTGTCAACAAGCTCTTAAAAAAGCAAATTAGAAGAAATATAGAGGTTTACGTTGATGATGTGGTGGTGAAGAGTTGATCTCATAATGATACTATCCAGTGACTTAAGGGAAACCTTTGAGAAATTAAGAAATATTAATATGAGGTTGAACCCTACAAGTTCACCTTTGGAGTTTCTTCAGGATAATTCTTGGGCTTTATTGTTTTCGAAAGAGGTACTGAAGCTAATCCAAAGAAAGTCTGAGCTGTGTCAGACATGAAACCTCTTTAGTCTACCAAAGAGGTACGTCGTCTTATAGAAAAAAAGGCTGCACTAAACAGACTCCTAACCAATTCAGCAGAGAAAGGTTTGTCTGTCCAAGTGCTCAGAAAAGCAAAAAACTTTGAATGGACAAAACAATGCTAGCAAGCCTTTGATAAGCTGAAAGAGTATCGAGGCAACATGTTGACATTGACCATACCACACCAGGAGGATACACATATAGATATTTATTAGCCTCAAAAAGGCTATGAGTGCTGCCTTGATCTTTGAAAAAAGATCAGATGGTAAGACCTTGGTCCTGACTTTATTAGCAGAGTTCTATAAGGATCTAAGAACAATTACTCAACAATAGCTTCTCAGGAAAATGACATTCTCTCTTGTTATTGTTGCTCAAAAATTGAGGTCAAATTTCCAAGGACATAACATCATTGTTTACACCAATTTTTTGCTAAAGATTGTCTTGGAAAAACTGCATGTAGATAGAGCCTCCTATGAATTAGGATCAAGTGTTATAATAATCATCCAATGCCCAGAAGGTCAATGCTATACTTATTCCCTCAGAATTGACTTCCAAACTACCAATAATGAAACTGAGTATGAAGTAATCTTGTCTAGTCTGAAGCTAGCAAAAAGAATAGGAATTCAGGGAGTTAAAGTCAAAAGCGATTCTTCCCTGGTAGCTAATCAAATTCTCGATAACTTTGAAACTTGAGGAATAATCCTACAAAAGTATATTCAAAGGTGTAACAAATAAAAGTGCCCTTCAATGAATTAGAATTTTTCAAGATTCCTAGATCGAAAAATAGCCACTCAAATGCTTTAGCAAAACTGGCATCAGTCATATACACTTATCTAACAAAGGAGGTGACTTTTAGAAGTCCAAATTCAAAGGTCAATCAATGAATAAGATATACTGAATATTGTAGAGGACTTGGGCTAGATGAATCCGATATTGAATTATCTACTTCAAGGTATCCTTTTACAGGAAAGAGTGGAAGCTTGAAGACTACAAATCTAAGCAAGATAGTTCAATGTGCTCATTAGCGCCT